>JABUQX010082084.1:0-27500 GCA_015478945.1 Trachelipus rathkii
GCTATGATACTCTCTCTCACATTCAGTTCTTCATCATTCATTCATATCTCTCTTCTCTCTATCGCTGTATGATATAACTATCTGATTACGATTCATCTCTCTTACGTCGTCTCATTATGACTATAAAATCTTCTCTTATATTACTATTCGTATACATATCCTATGTCTATATAGTATTACTATCTATCACTGAATCATCATACTCTTTCATTGTTCGTATTCTTATATCTAGTTTCGTATAGTTTAGGCAGGTGTATATATATTATTCAGTGATGTATGAAAATGGTGTTAATATTTGGAACTGTTGCATTTCTGTATGCTAAACGTTGTTGTGTTGTATTTTTCTTGAATGTGCTCAATAATTTTCAAATTTCGCTTCAAAATCTAAAGCTGGCTGTAAGCCCTTCCAGAGAAATTTGCTCTCTTTTCTTTTAAACTGAATAATGGCACCGCTGAATCTCAAGAACGCTCACGATAGCTATCGTTTGTTGAACTCGTGCGGCATGGTAAAGAATTCCTTGGCGCACTCTGATTGGCGCAAGTGTCGGAAAATCTTTTCTAAACAATTCATCCGCCTCAACCAATGATTCTTTATTCCTCGAATTCCCAAGATATTTTTTGCTTCTCGCATAAAACTAATTTAATAGTTGGTTGTTGGGTTATTTTAGATGTTCTACCTGCATATGCATCGCAGTTTTAGGAAAGCCAAAAGAACGTCATGGGATTCAGCCACATTGTTTCGCTCACAAGATGGTAAATGTGTGTTTTCTGTCGTCTTTTCCTTTTATAGGCTGGTGAACATTTTTGCCTCTATAGCCATTTTATCACATACAGCATATACTAAATGAAATCTTAACCTAATGTTACACAGTTGATCAAGGTGATAAATTTTGTACTCTAGGATCCAGAAAAGTTGCTATTTCACATCCGTGTAATCGTTTTGCAGATTTTAAAATCTATTATCGATCTCCAGCATGAGTGTTCTTTATCTAAGTAATTGTGAACTTTTAAATAGCAATATTTAGCAAGCAAGCTTTGGATTGGTGACGAAACCAGAGGACTCCCTCCTGCACAACAAGAATTTTATGAGCTAATAGTCTATAGTTACCCTTTTCAAACGGTTTATAGAATATCTCCATTACCGGTACGCTAAAATCGGCATTAATACTCATCACCCTGTCAGGTTCCTTTCGAAACTTTGCGTTTGTTCGAGCATTAGGGAATAACAGCTTCATCTTTATTTTCTCTCGCATCCCTCTCAGTATTATAAACTTAATATTCGCAACGAGCTGAACATTTGCATTAGCAGAAATTGAGGAACATTCTAGTTCTATAATCATAAAGTGACAGTACTAGTCGCTATCACAAAAGAATACTTCATGCGGATCACGAATGCTGATGGAGACGAAAAATGTAATCGCGGATGGCGATGGCGGACAGTACCGGTACACGATGCCCTAATATAGGTATATATATAGTCTGGGGAAAGACTTATATTACTATCATCTATTTATATATATATATCATATAATATATTATATTATATATAGTATATATTCAAGAATAATACTATATAGATATATATGCTAACTAATATGAGTTGATATATAACCTGTGGCGGCGGAGAAAGTCGACAGGTGAACACTGTGGCGTCTTTAGATTTTGAATGGCAAAAGCATCAAATGTGATTGATGGGCTTTTTATCGATGGTTGCGTTTGCGATATACTTTTAAAATTGATTTTAAATTTAATGTTGCTATTACATGAAATTTATGCTGCAACTTTCGTTTATGGATGATCTTAAACTTTACTTTCTACTTCCGAGTTCATTAATAACTGTTATAAACCCTTAAAAAGGAACGGTGGTTGCTAGGCGAGTTCTTTTCTACACCTTCACCTTTTTTTTAGCATCTCTTTTCCCAATTCTCATATCTTTGGGCATTATAGCCATAAAGGTAGTAAATTGCAATTTCGCATTAGTTAAAAGATAGTCATAATACACTTGCAGCTTTATATAGATGGAGCCTACTCATCGAATAAAAAAAAGAATGCATATTCCCATCTCACTTACTTCAGCTTAATTGCGAAACCATCCCCCTTGTTGAAAGTCATGCAAGCCCAAAGACCCCTCAATGGATCAATTCCTTGTTAGGGTAGCCTTGTCTGCTTTAACCTCCTTTTAACATAGTGCCGTTGGTAAATTTCACACACATGACAAATTAATAAATTGTATTATTGATTATTCCCATTCATACATCTAATTCCTGTAAATCTTTTGGCAGCGGTCTTATTTCTAAGGTTCAATATTTATTCTCAAGTACCCCGTTCTTATTTCTAGCCATCTCAAACCCATCTTATTTTTAGGTATCACTTCTCCTGGTCTAAGTGGACAAGGATCAATCTTGATTTCTAGGTCTTAATTTATACGACATTGTCCAGAACCGCATATTTCTAAGACCCATTCTTAATTTCAAGTATCTCGCCGTATTTCTAGGTTTTAATTCTACGCCTCGCAAGAATCTTTATCTAAACGACGCTATCTGCTTATTTCTAAGCTTAAATTGCCTATCTTCAATAACAAAACTCTAAAATTTCGCACATTATCCTGTAATGGTCATTTTTACTCGCCAACCTTTCAATAGTGTGAGGCATATTACATCATCGCAAAATTGGTTGCTATTTATCTCATTCTCTCTGCTCTCCTACTCTCATCTCATCTCTCTCTCGTCATTCCAACTTCCTTCATATGTCAACGTATGATTCATCTTCCATCTTTTCGTATTGACAGTGGCTCTCAATCAGAAGATACTTTCATACTAGTTGTTAACTTTTCTGTCTAACAGATCCTAATAATTTTCCTTCATCTATACATGATATCCATTTTCTTATTGTACATTTCCGTGATTGTTGCGTTCTCTGCTTACTTATTATTCAATCACCACTCTACTCCCTCCTTAGAATATTACATTACTTAAATTCATCTCAGTCTCGGGCTCTTACTCATTTGTGATAACCATCGTCTCTCTAACATTTTCAAATTCTGAGATTTTACATAAAATCTCCTAACGTCACGAAATACCGAAAGAATTTCCAGTATTTCCTGCACATAACTTTTGTCATAAGTTCATAGAAATATCTTATGGTTTGGGTATTTTTTACCTTATCATCATGATTTAGTTTTAGTCTGTACCTCTCAACAGAACTTAATATAGCCTAATGTTCACTCACTTTGTGCGTCTAATAAGAAACTATTAGTTTTACTTTCTTTCTTTCTCCCTTGGCGCATAAAGTAACCTAACTCTAAAAACATCCGTTACATATCACACTTCTCCTAATATAAGCAAGCAGCCCTCACCCCAGTCCCTCCAGATGTATCCATCAGTTGGGCAATGCTTCTTTAGTCTACATCCGGGACACAAGAGCAGTTCCTCTCCATAATTCGCAAGAGCGTGATCTTAATAATTACTACAGGTATACACCTTGTAAGCTTTCGAAATCCAGACTTCTTCAGTGATTCCTCTCTGTTTTTTCTCATTCTTCTGCTGGAGTAAGTAAGCTCCGATTTATTCAATTACCACATTACTTACTCTCCCCATATATTATTCATCTAAATATTCTTATATCTCTATATATTATATTACTATATACTTATAATACTGTATATAAACTGCTAATATATTTACTATATTTATATATCTATATACTCACTATTACTATCT
The DNA here is from genome assembly GCA_015478945.1 of Trachelipus rathkii. Classification (NCBI taxonomy): domain Eukaryota; kingdom Metazoa; phylum Arthropoda; class Malacostraca; order Isopoda; family Trachelipodidae; genus Trachelipus; species Trachelipus rathkii. The sequence continues at coordinate 3,720 of JABUQX010082084.1, forward strand.
ATATTACTATTTATATTATTAATACACGTCTACTCTATATATATATATTATATATATCTACAGTATACTTTAAATATATATATATATAATTTAGATAATATATAATATATATATACTTCTATACCTATAATACTAGAACTGAGATCAGTCCCAAACATCTTTTAATTAATTGATTAATTAAATAATATTGATGTGTGTCTGTATTGATAGCACCTCTGCTCCTTTCACATACTTTTCACTTACATGCCATATTTAAATGATAATTGACAATTTGACTATCAATGAATGAGGTAAATGATTTTGTGGCAATAGGTGGACAATAGATCTGGCAATATCTAATTTAACTTTAATTACTCAACTTACTACTCTCTCTCTCCCTCTTCTTAATTTTCACTCTCACAATTTCAGTGACACGGTCTCCTCTGGAGATCATTTGCTACATCATACGATGAAATGTCGGCTTTAATACCAACCAGTAGGTACGGGGCGAGTCTCTGACGAAAATGATCTCACTCCTCCGATCCGACTCTCCCAGACGTTCCGATTAAAAACAACCTGACTCCGACTCCCCGACCTCGACTCAGAGCTCGATTTTAGAAACAACCCGACTCCCAACTCCCGACTTCCGACTCCCAGAGTCGATTTTAGAACGGAACGGATGAAATCTGAAACTTTTATCTTTCATCGTTATATGCTAAAAAACATTGAAAAAGATAAGAATTATGAACAATGAAATTTTAATAATTTCCAATGAATAATAATCATAATAATTACAACTCTTTAACAAAATAGGCACTTTGTTACGAGTAGGCCTACGTACGCACACGAAAACTTGTTGACAAAAAAAAATAATATCAATATTGTCTCAATATGTACACTATACCTCATATATAATCTCTCTCGAATTACATTACATTCAATAATCAATACATTAATATACTAAAAAATAACAACTAATATTCTCATAATGTCGATAATGGATCCAATGATAACTTAATAGATAATATAATAATAATAATCAATCACTAATAATAATAATGAAATATATTTACATAAGTAATAATTAATAAAAATTATTATTATTATATTAATTATTACTTAATTATTATTATTAATTAATTAATTATTATTATCTATTTACTTATTTGATTATTTATTATATTCTTCATTGGCTTATTTATTATATTACTATTATTTATCTATTATTTATTATATATAATATAATATAATTAATATAATATAATAATAATTAATAATAATAATATATAATAATAATAAAATAATAATAATAATAATAATAATTAATAATAATAATAATCATAATAATAAAACTAATAATCGGAATAAATAATATAATCATAAAATAATAATAATAATATAATATAATATAATAACTCAATAATAATAATAATATACATTGATAATAATAATATATACATAGGATAATAATCTATAATATAATATGAATAATAATAATATAAATAATAATAATAATATAATAATAATATAATAATAATAATATAATTTATTATTATTATTTTCATTATTATTACTATTATGTATTATTATTATTATTATTATTATCTATTTATTTATTATTATTAATTATTATATTAATATAATAATTAATAATATAACATACTAACAATACTAATATAATAATAATACTAATAATAATAATAATCTAATATAATTCACATAATAATAATTAATAATAATAATAATAATAATACGATCTAATAATAATAATAATAATAATAATTACTTCTAATATATAATCATAAAATAATAATATAATATAAAATACATAATAATAATAATAATAATTAATAATAATAATAATATATAACTAATAATAATAATATATATACATAATTCAATAGATAATTCAATAATGAATAATAATCTCAATAATACATAATCAATACATAATTCAATAATAATAATACATGTACATAATAATAAATAATATAATCAATAATAATTTCATTATATAATAATATATAGATAAATAATAACTAATAATAGATAATAATAATAATAATAATCAAATAAGATAATAATAATAATAATAACAATAATATATTACTATATTATTATTATTATTATTGATTATTATTATTATTATTATTATTATTATTCATCTATTATTTTGTACACTTATATTATTATTATTTATTATTATTAATTATTATTATTATTATTATTTCAGTAAAAAATAATAGATAAAATACAAATCATGTATTATAACGATACATAATAATAATTAATGATAAGAATTATTTCTTAATAATACATCATAATAATAATAATAGTATTAGAATTATTATTATTATTATTATCTATGTATTATTATTTATTACTTCATTATTATTACTTATTATTATTCATTTTTATTATCTATTCTTAAATTGAATGCTGATGCTTTGCGGGAGCTGACCTATACTATTCAATAGTTATATATATTATATATTATTATATATCAATCTATATATATAATATATTTATATATTATTATATAATATATTATTATATTATAAATATATATATTATTATATATATATATATAAGGTCTGAAATCCAGTTTAAATCTCACAAATATCTCAATCCGATATGCTCAAAAACTACCAAGCAGCTAACTGGGCAAAAAGGAATCATTGCTTGGAATGCTGTCCAATTTTTAAGTGCGGAAAATGTATAAAATATATTATATATATATTTATATATATGTATGATATACTATATATATATATATATATATATAGTCTCTCCTATCGTCCATTCTTCTCATCTCTATATATATATATCTATCTCTCTCTCTTACTACTCTTCTATCTCCCGTCTCTATTCCTCTCAAAAACTACATACTCCTCTCTCCTCTAACGCGAAATGAACTAACACTTTTTGGTAATTCCTGTAAAATTTTTGATAGCGTAATCACTCTTCGTAACATATAACTACTAAAAATAAAAAAAATTATTGTTAATTCTAACACTTCAATCTCAAATGATTACGTAGAGCCTATCTAGTAGACTTTCTCATTGTTATCTCTCCGTTCTATTATAAGTATAATAGATTCTCTATTAAATTTTGCTTTTTTTTTTGGTGGGTACTAATTCCCCCCCTCCGGTGAGGGTCTCGGAACCCTTCGCCGCTCTTTGGTATTTCTTGGTGTCGTGGGGGTTACTCCCGCTCTCCTCCCCAACGGGGTATTGGAAAACGTCCCCCTGTGTTCTGCCTCGTCGGCTTCACCCCCTACTTGCGTTAATTCTCTTTGCAACAATATATATAGTATATATACTCTTGTTATATATTAAGTATATATTATACTACTATATATATAATATATATATATTACTATATACTATATATATATATTATATATACAATTATATATAATATATATATTTATATATAGTATTGTCTCCTGCTTCGCTAAAAAAAAAGCAAGTATTTATTTTATTTTAATTATTTTTAATTTTAATTTTTACATTTCTCTAACTAAATTTTACAAGGATTCCAAAATGTATTCCTTTTCTTAGCTATTGTATTTTTTGATGATTTTTTTTTTTTAGCAGTTTCCGGGCAATAAATATTTTACGCAGGATGTCCAGCAATTGTATTCCTTTTCCCTGTAGCTAATGTTGTTTTTGAAGATATGGAGTTGAGATTAATTTTTGGTATTATATAGAAGCAATATAGATACCACTAACTATTTCCCTCAAAAACTTAATAGTTATATATATACCATCACATATACAATAGTTTTATGACATATTATATCATATATATATATATAATAGTATATTAGTATATTATATATATATATTTATATATATATATATATCTCATTCTTACGTATGATCAGTAATTATAATATATCCGTTGGAAGCGACTCCTGCACGTCGTGCTCACTCTGTCGTGTCAGTACGAAGTTGACATTTTCTCAACGCATAGAAGGGATTTGCATGCTCTTACGCAAATGACTCGATATAGGGTTATATGAGAACAAAGTTTTGTCAATTAAATTTCACACTTATTTCTCAATAAAGTTATAATCTGGATTTCTGTAAAAGCTATTATCTAACCAAGAAGACAAAGATAGCCGCTATTTTCAAACATCTAAATGTTAACTATTAACATGGGACTTTATCTCTGGGGCGCGATGTTGGTGCCTTATCGTCTTTTCTATAAGGTTAGCCACCATCTCTCCTCTAGCAGCGACTCACGGTGTGCTTCCGAGGAGCTCTATCACTCCCGCCACACAAACCCTTCTTACGACGCCTCCGTCAGCATCAAGGGGTCTGTGTCGGCTCATTGAGTTCTTCGGTACTCAGGTTCAGATCATCAAAGTGCTTCCTGTCTACTTTCTGCCAACAGCTCCTCTGTCCTCTGTGGACAATTCTCTACCATCATTCCTGCTGTCTTTCCCTGATTCTGATTTAATTCCTCTCTCCTTTAACAGCCTGCGTCTGTGCTCATCTGGCGGTAGTTGCGTCTCGTTGATGAATGTCTGAGGCTGTGGCATATTCATCCTCCCTTTTGAATAGTCTCGGCTCCGCGCTGAGTGGTTGTGATATACTGTAAAAAAAAAAAAAAAAAAAAAAAAAAAAAAAAAAAAAAAAAAAAAAAAAAAACGCTCAAGCATTGTTTTTTTACTGCGTTCTTTATTTTTACCCAAATTTTCCAGTTTATAAATAACTACTATGGTTCACTAACTGCTGACGTTAGATTCGAACTACTTACTACCTCCCAATAAGCATAATTCCTCAATGTTTTTTAACTAGCAAAAAATGATTTAATAAAGACGATGAAAAGTACATCTAAAATTATTACGAAAGATCAGCTTTAGACAATTATAGCAAGGAGAAGAGAAGAAGAGAGCGCGGCGGGGTGCGAAGATGTTTAATGGGGGCAGATAAAGCGTTTAGCGTAAATACAGGACCATTTATTAAGTATTGTGAGATAGTGAGTTCTCTAGATCTATATACGTATACTACTACTAGTAGTATCTCTAGTAGTACTTCTACTATATTCTCCCTCCATATATCTCTATGAATATATATATATATTAACTTGCACCTGATAAATAGTATATCATATCCTATACTCTCGTCTCATACTATATTACTCTCCTTAGATAGTACTCAGCGTATATATATACTATATACAGCACTTCTCCCTTAATTATATATTTACTGCTCCGTACTCATAGTGAGTACGATCTGATGACTCGCCCTGTATATCTTCTATTCCTCGATCTTCTACGGACGCGCGCGGTATATGTCTCTATTCCTTCTCAGTATTTAGTATGATATATATATAGCTATATACAACACAGTCTCTTTCTCCTGTGTTTAGCGAAATATGTCTCGGGACAATTCTGTGAGTTCCGATCTTATCTGTTTCTACCAGTCTAGCACCAGCTCAGCGCTTGCGCTGTTGCTTACATAGAAGCGATCACCGTCTCTGGTAACAGTTCTCAATTTAGTGAGGTAAGAGTCTGCTGCAAGTTAGGAAAGGTGCAAGCTAGTAAGGTGGATGTGAAATTTCCCGGTCGTTGTTCACTCTTACCGTCAGTATGTCTGTTCTATATTTTACTCATACTATGTATCTATCTATTATCATTAATTCTCTATGTTATTATTATTATTCTCATTTCGTCACTTTATTCTTCATTGACTCCTCCCTGCATTTATTATTAGATATTATAATTTCTAATTAATTCATTTTATTCATTATTCTATTATTATTAATTATTATTTAATGGAGTATTATTATCTATTATTATTATTTAATTCATTATAAAATTATGGCAGTTATTATTATGTGATATAGTTTGTCATTAAAATTTTTGTATATGATCATGTTTTATTATTATTATCTGATTATTTATTTTGCATATATTTTTATTATTATTTTTTATTATCTTCTTAAAAATTAGTTTTTTTTATTCATGTATTATTATTATCTATATTGTTATTATCTCATGCCTCATGTATTTAGATGTATGTGTATCTTGTTTTATTGATTTTATTATTATTATTTTATTTCACGTTATTATTCTCATTATTACTTTCATTTCTCGTACTTTCGTCTTCGTTTATTTATTAGTTTGACTATTACTTATTATTATTACGTATTATTGTACTGTTGTTTGTTGTTATTCTTTATTATTAGAATTATTGAGTTATAATTATTATTATTATTTTTTATGTATTATATTATTAATTATATCATTATTCTTAATTATTTTTATTATATTTTTTATCCTTACCCTATTTTTTATTATCTATAATTACACTTCTTTTGTTTTAATTAATTTCCTGTTTATTAGTTACTATTACTGATATTATTATTAATATTTACTTAGCAATAATATTGTTATTAAGGCATTAATATTGTTATTAGTAATAGTCAGGAGTATTATTATGCTTCGCATTATTTATTTGTATTTTATTTTATTTGCTTGTATCCGCTTTCCGAGTATATCTGCCGAATACTATCAACTATATTTCCTATATTATTCATCCACTCGTATAATAAGGTGGTACCCTATCAAGCAACCTATAGCAGTGTCCAAGTATTAGAGCAGCAGTACTCTCTGTTCTTATAGGTACCATACTGCTACTTTACGTTGGCGAGTTTCCGTAGCCAACTTCACATCTACGGAATCATGAAACATCATATTCACATCACAATCCCTTGCTATTCCTTCTAGATCAGTTTTTCTTCTGAAATGCAATCCAAAGCTCCAGGGTAACTTATTTAAGATCAAAACGCTTGTATGCGGTACATTAAGATTAATATCCCAAATTGTCCCCCTATTTTCTGTAAAATGAGTTTAGTAACCTAATGTAAAGGTCTTAATTATTGCTATATTATTCAATTAAAAGCTATTATATATAGTATATCGTAGTTATATTATTATATTAAACTATATATATATATATATTTATGTAGTATATTATATTTCAGTATATAGTGTCGTATATATATTGTTTAATAATCTCACATTTAAAAACCGACCAATTATTTTATCTTCATTCATTTTATCTTTCTAAAAAACTATCAATAGTGCTAGCATGGGAAAGGAATCATTGTTTGGATTATCGTCTGGTATAATATGTTATTGCGGAATTATCTAAATAAAAAAATCACTATCTTCAAAAAACTGACAATATGCTACAGTCGAAAAGGATATCATTTTTTCGATCCTTGTTAAAATTTAGTTAGGGATAATGTAAAAAAGATAAAAATATAATTAATGTTAATTACAAGACAATGTTTTAGATAGCATTGTATCAAATTGATGTATATAGGAGTAAATCAATATAATTAATTGACTGATATACTATCGTATATATATATATTATTATGATGAAAACTAAGACAAAACTTTTGAAATTCATATATTATAATACCCTTGTCCCCTTTTGTACTCCAGATTCTGGACCTATGTCCCTCTGTCACTGTCCCTTCTTCTGAACCTCTCTGACTTCTTTATTTCCGATCACACTTTCCTATCTCTCCTATCTGATAAAAGTATGCTTGTGCGTTGTAATTTTAAGTAAGACTATTAGTTAATAGTTAGATAGAAAACTGTTGGACCAAAACTAAATGAGTCGGGGTTTCCGTAGTACCTTTCCCGGAGTGGTGTGGTATATTTGTATTTAGTTTCTACCTCCGTAGTTTCCTGATAGGTCCGAGACTAGACCCCGCTCTGGCCATCTGTGCGGTATACTCTTGGGGTATTCTTTAGTTAAAACAAAGCGAAAATTTAATTTTTAGAAGTGGTAGCTTCTATAGATTTTTGTGTGAGCATTCTGGATAAGGTGAATAGGCTCTGCTATCATATACAGTTCTAATCTAGTCATAATTATTAACTAATAAATTTTTTAGTTTTTTTATTTTTTAATTTTTCACATTTTTTCGTTAATCGCCACTTAATCTCAACGTTTGTTTTTAAATATACTTTCTATGTTGTCTTTAATAGTATTAATAATTTGAAGATTGTTTTTTTTTTTTTTTTTTTTTAACGATCTTAAAAATCTCTCGGATCCTAGCATCCAGGCAAGTGTATTCTTTCCCGGTTAGTGTTGTATTCTTTTTAGATAGGGTTGTGTTTGAGATGATTTTTTGCTTTTAAAGTTTATAGTTTAATAATCTTTATTAGTATTTGTCATTATAATAGAAATTGTATATTATTATATATTATATATATATATATTTTTTCTACACTTATATATAGTAGAGCATAGCCGCATCGTATAAATAAACTTTTGATACTATAAACTTATTTATTATAATTTATAAAATATAAAAATCTTATATGCTTCCACTTATATTTAATAGAAAAACGCCCAACCACGGAACGGGAGCTCGGATCACAAAAAAAACATTTTTACGTTAGCATCTAATGATAAATAAATAGATGTTCTAGGGCAAAAATAATTGTTTTTTTTTCTCTAGCCTGTTCGTAGGTGCGAAATTGATCGGGTTAGGTTTAAGGGTAATTGAGTCTAGGTAGGCCGATTTAGGTCAGGTCAGTTCAGGAAAAAAAATTTGATTCGTCCATCCTAAAGACATCTATTTATGTATGCATAGAGGCTATCCTGTGAAATTCTTTTTTCTTTTTGATCCGAGCTCTAGTCCGTTCGTGTGGGCAGTAAGTACCTTTAACCATATATTAGTTATATATATATAATATATGATATAGTATATATATATTATATAATATATATAGGTATATATATCAATAGTATTACTTATATATCAAGTAGTCATATAGAGGGAGTAGAGAGAGGAGATTGAGGCAGGAAGCCCGCCCGGAGATTGCAAAAGTAAGAAGAGGCACTTATGAGAGGCAAGACGAGTTGGGGCGTGCGATGTCGGCTCATGAAAATATATATAGTCTTACTACATAGTATATATATATATATATATATTATATATTCTTTGATATATCATCCCTATATATATATATATCATTATATATATATAATATGATATATATATATTATTATAATATAGTATATATAGTATTGATATTCTCATATTATACTACATACTTAGACGCTGGTACACAACTTGCAATTCAAAACATCAAGGTCATTTGCTCAAAACTACAAACCCCAATGAAAAAGTAGAAAAAAATTATTTTTTTATCAAACTGATTTATTATTTATATTTTATCAATATTTGATTATTATTTATTAAATTATTTACCTGTTTATATTTCTGATGTCCTTATTAGAAAGAGGTTATCACTTAGCAGTCATGCAAAACAATTAGAAATTATATATTCAGAAATTCACTGGCATTTTGTTTACGGAAATAATGTGAAATGCTGACACAAAGCACAAAGCGAAAGCGCGCAGCACAGTGTTGTAGTTTTAACTGCTAATACTTATCATCTCGTATCAGATTCTTTAGCTTCATTCCAAACTCTCTATAATTGGTGTGACTCTATACTTTTAAAACTCAGCTCTATGTACTTCTTACCTTGGACTTTTGACCATTCTTGTCACGATTTATTTCAATGAGCCCTCATCGGCTCTGCTGTTTGATAATTCTGTAATTCCGGCGACAATCCACAAGAAGTCAAGTACAGTGTTTTATTCTTTCACCCACTAGTTTCTATAACCTTATATCTTTATAACCTCTGAGTTAAGAATAGATACCTTAACATTTGGCTCTAACAAATGTCAACATAAAGAGAAATGGTCCGTGCTTTTATAATGAAAGAAATTCACTTAAGGGCTTTTTCAAATTTGTATGAAAAGTTTAAATAACAAATATTGGTTTGGGAGTGCGAACAGGAGTCGGGTTTTTTATCGACTCCCAACTCCGACTCCAAAATTACCGACTCTCGGACTCCGCGACTCCGACTCTCGACTCCTTACCCCTGAAAACGCTCGACTCCCGACTCTCGACTCCCGACTCCGACTCCCCATCCCTGTAAACAACTGTGAAGCAGTTGTTTATCCCTCATTCATATCTGTCATACCCACCTTTGAACTTTACAATAAATTCCAAAGGAAAGAGGAATCAAGGACAGAAGGAAATACTACTTGAGAGAGGGTAAAGAACTATAATATAAGTAAATAATACACATTAACAAATTTTTAATTTGCTCTTGTAATAATTATCATAAGATCGTCTTTACTATTTTCTTTCTTAAGAGAAATCCTCTATTATTTCTTATTCCTCTTTTCATTTTCATTTATCATTTTTATTTCCTTTTTCTGGTGGAGAAGTAACAAGGCTATAGAAAATTTTCACATTTCTGAGATTTTCAACTACTACTTTGTCACCTTTGATCAAATGAGCATTGTTGTTAGTTATTTTTACTACCTGATAGGGTCCACTATATTTTGGTGCAATCTTACTGACATTTTACTGTTGATTCTTTACCAATAAATATTTTGCATCTTTCAAATTCTTTGGTAGGAAGATGTTTCTATTCCGTAGATTGGTTCTTTTTGCCGGTGGTTTAGCTATCATCAGTCCAGCGAGTTTTTCTATGTAATTATCATAAGTCATTGGCCTATCTGGCACTTCTGTATTCAGTAAACCCCCTGGTATATTCACATTTTGTCCATATAAAATCTTACTGGGGCTAATGCTGCTTTCTGAGATAGGTGCCTGAAGAAGTGCAAAGAGAAAGAAGGGGAGGACGTCTAACCATTGTTGGTTTTTCATCTCAGGTTCGATTAACATTGCTCTAATACAATTCAATAGGGTTTTATGAAAAGACTCTGCCTTGGCATTTGCCTGATGGTTTTACCTTGCGGTAGTGGTATGACAGGTGCTTAGCAGCCGACACACACTCTCAAATAAATGAGAAGTAAAGTTAACTCCCTTATCTGTGACCAGGTGATCCGGCACTCCCGTATGCGGACAGATCTCGTTGACTAATACTTTAAATACTGCTTCTTTAGTTATATCTTTCAGAGGAAATGCCCATATGTAATGAGAATACCTATCAACGAGGGTAAACAGGTACTTATAACCATTACAGGGTGTAATTTTCACGATATCTACATTCATTGTCAAACTTGTAACTTACTTCGCTGTATTTACCATAAATTGGATTTATTTTTCTCCCCACTTTGCTCAATTGACATTGGGTGCACATTCTTACGATATTTTTCACCCTTTTATCGCATGCTTTGAAAAGAAAATCTTGAAGTAAATAAATTGTTCAAGTTAAATTTCTTAAATGACTTGAGGTGAATCATTCTTATTACCTCATCGATATTTTCTTCAGGTAACACTATTCTTGCACAATTTAACGATATATCAACATATAGTTGTATTTCTTTCTTCTTGTACCAAAAAGTTTGTTTTTTAACACAGATTGAACTCTTCTCTTTATCTACTAGTAATGTTTGTATATATTTATCTGTTTGTTGTTTATCGCTAATGTCTTTGTAATTTATTTCTTTATGAAAACTTTTTATAATTTCAACATGCGCTTTACTGACTAAATTGAATTTTTATCTCTATTAGAACTTCATTTCTTTTACAAACATCTTCGTTATTTGCCTTTTGTGTTTTGCATTTTTTTAACAAATTATTTTCTAAAGCGATCGGCTCATCCACTCGTATGTTTTGTTTATCTAAATCTACAACTTTCCCCCGCTCAGAATGAGAAGCATTTGTGGAAAGTGGAACAGATGTTTTTAAATGGACTGCATCTATCCTTTCTTGAGAGTTTGTGATTTGAGCGTGTGCGGTCTCATCTTTCACATTCCTTCTCGACCACCCTTTCAGTTCAGAAGAAAGAGGCACATGACAAATGGTTTTTAAATATCTGTGCTCAGATTCTGCAATTTCAGATTTCTGTCCTTCGCTCTGATTGGCTAAGGCACTTATTTTGGAACCAATCCTGTTCTCTTTTTCTGATTCGGCTGCACTGTCATTGGCTGAGAGATTTTGTTGATCCGCTCCTTTTTCTGTTTCCATGGTTACGTTGATATTGCAATTGTCTTTGTTGGAAATTATCTGGTTGCACAGTAGGTATTCAGAAAGGTGGTTGATCTTTTTATTAATTATTTTCCATTCTACATTAAATGAGCTGAGAAAATTTAACTGGCGTACCTCCCTCACATTTTGATTTTGAAAATCATTGACTTGTTTATATTTGTTGATCAACTCTCTCTCTTGCATATGGATAGTTAATTTTCATCCAGCTACCAGATAACCATACTTTTTCAAGACTGGGGTCAAGCACACAAGCAATTTATTTGTATAATCATAGTTACGTTCAGTGGGAGATAAACTACTGCTGTAAAATGCAATAGGAAGACTTTCCGTCTCATCTGTCAATATTGTGCTTGCAATTGCTACATCAGTTGCATGTATTGATTTTTATTGGTCCTGATGTTCTTGGGTAGGTCAATTCAAAAGCTTTTTCTGCAGCTACATTCCATTGAATGAGCCTTCTTGAATACGGTTTTCCTCGTAAGTATATGTTGAGCGGAGCGATGATATCTGCTAAGCATACTAACGTGTTGTGGGGAATTAAGTCCTCAAAGGGGTCATATTATTATTATTATTATTATTGTTATTATTATTATTATTATTATTATTATTATTATTATTATTATTATTATTATTATTATTATTATTATTATTGTTTTGATTTATTTCCTTGACCTAATGCTCCTTGTTTCCCCCAATTTCAGAGGGTCTGAATTAAAAACAAATTGAGTAATCAGACCTTAGGTGGAAATAGATTGGAGAGGCAGACGATTGACTGCCATAGTAAAAGTCACAGGGCCACTTCTATAGGTAAGGGCTGAATATGGAGTGGAGGTTGAATTGAGAAGTCTATTGTGAATCATAATGTAATGTTAATGAATGATTTTTCCCTGCAGGTAGATCCTTATTGTATTAAATAAATTAATGAAGCCTTTCCCTTTTATCATAGGGGGCAACGAGTAATCAGCTTTTTGCTTCCATTGATCCCCTGCAAATCTACTGTGCATTACTTTCTCTATTCCTGCGGCCTTCCCGAGTTAGTTAGTTCCCCAAGAGTGAATCCTTGCTTGTTGTTCAAAAAGAAAAAAAACGGAAAAGCATTCCTATTGTCTCGTGTGGAGGACAGGAGTGGCTGGCACTCCTTTCCTCTGTCTTGTAAACCGTTTAATTTTCCAAGGGCGTAGCCCATTATTGTGTAAATCAACTCCTAAATTAAATATATCATCGCGAGAACTCTTTTACTCACCCATTTGCAATCTCTTTTCTGTCCATACTTTTAGCTCAGTCTTTCTCCCTTTTCCTCTTACTGTAACCAGGGGTAGTGTTAGGGTCATTCCCCTCTCCTGCTTTCTTCCCCTTTTCTGGTAACTGTGTGCTTCGTGTTTTTCCTCCTACTAATTGCTTCTTGACTTTGGAGAACGAGGGTTGCAGAGAGTGGGTTGACCAGTGTCATTGCTGCGGCCAACAGGCATTCCGATAAGATATTGGAGCGAACCCAACGATAGTTGCAACGAGTAGCCAGAGTATCACCTCTGGAGTTTCACCTACCATTGAGAATGGAGGCTTAGAATCCCTCCACCTCGTCATTCACGGCAGCTGTGAAGTTGTTGCCTTGTCGGATTCGCCACAGTGTTTCTGTAAAATCCAATCCTTCCAAGAAAGGCTCTTAATTCTCTAATTGTTTTAGGCTTTTCAATCTCTAGAATCTCTTTGATTTTATCATAATTTGGTCAGACACCTTCTGCATTTATAGTGTATCCCAAATAATCTCTCTTTCTCACTTATCTTGCATTTTGCTGGATTCAGGCTGATATGTAAATAGTGGAGTCGCTTCAGTACTTTTTTAAGGACAATTTTGTGTTCTTCTTCTGTCTTAGTATGTGTGAGAATATCGTCCATATAGACTTGTGTATTATTAATATCCTGGAGAAGGATATTCATAAATCTCTGAAAGATAAATGGTGAGCTTAAAAATCCCATAGGCAGACAAGTGTAACTGTAATTTCCCAAATTACTGGTGATTGTGAAGTATTTTACACTCTCTTTATCCAATGGGATGGTGTAGTAGGCATGAGTAAGGTCAAGTTTACTGAAATATTTGCAACTTTGCAATGTGAATATGGCATCCTGCAATGAGGGTAATCCATATGGATCTTGTTCAAACCTTTTGCTTAATTCTCTGAAGTCTGAAATTAATCTTACTTGATTGTTACTCTTTTCAAGAACAGACACAGGAAAAGCCCATGGGGAGTTAGTTCTTTTCAATACCCCTGTTGCAATTAAATTATTAAATTCTGCTCTAGTTTGAGAATATAACTTATGAGGTATTCTTCAGAGTCTCATGGCTATAGGAGGTCCTTTTATATTTGCTTTATAAGGATAGGTGTTAGCTAATTCTATCAAGACCCTTTCAGGTATTACTGATTGTTCTTCATTGGTAGTTACCTGACCTTCTTTGTTTATTAATGCTAAGCTCATGCTACTGATTTTTCCTTTATATTTTTCAAAAATTTGCTCCCATTTCTCACTTTGTTTTCTCTTTATATAATTATTTCCTGTCATATAAGGATTGAGAAACAAGTCTTTATATTTTAATAACACATTATTAAAGAATAGAGAATTATTGGGCACATGCAAAGAGGAGAGAGATTTAGAAGAGGACAGGTTGTCCTTAGGAATTTTGTGCACATATTTATTTTTAAAATTTATATTTCAAATTAATTTTATAGTCTGATTAGTTAAGGGATCTATCAAAATATCACGTTTAAAATATATACCCAGCTCAAAACGCTTTAAAAATGGAAGCCCCAAAAAGAAATACTAAAAGGTGCATACATTGGAGGAAAAAAAAAGAGGTAAATGAACAGTTTGGTAGGAGGATGAATGGTGACTTACAAGGCAAGAGAAAGCTCTTCTTTTTGGAAGCATGAAAGGTAAAGAATGAGAATAAGGGGAATCTGCTTAGAATAATAAATAGGGATGGTGATTTCGTAAATGATGAAATATATATATATATATATATATACTGTATATATATATATATATATATATATAATATATATATATATATATATATATATATATATATATATATATATATATATATATATATATATATATATATATATACCGTAACCAGTACATAGTATAAAATTTATAAAGGATATATGTAAGTGCAGCCCAGACCGTAT
This sequence comes from Trachelipus rathkii, assembly GCA_015478945.1. Taxonomy (NCBI): domain Eukaryota; kingdom Metazoa; phylum Arthropoda; class Malacostraca; order Isopoda; family Trachelipodidae; genus Trachelipus; species Trachelipus rathkii. The sequence goes on from JABUQX010082084.1 coordinate 18,899, forward strand.
CTCATGAAAGATTTCTGCGTGTACAGCTCATAAGAAATCTGGTACAAAGAAAGTCTTGTTTAAAAAGGTAAATTGGTTTACATGTTGTAAAAGCGACATAACCGTTTCATTCTTTTCTGTATATTATCAAGGTCACCAAGGTGACTGTCCCCAACGGCTGTACCGCTGTCAGAGAGGGCAGTAAAGAGTAAAGAGTCCAGAGAGATAACGTCTAGGCACTCTCTAGGGCCCAGAATTTATAAAGTATATGGAGTCAGATTTAAATAATAGCTTGATATTTAAAAAATAAACATATATTTTCGAATAGTGAAATAACTTAATTTGTGTTCATGTAAAATAGTCATTAGAAATAATTAATAAAGAAATAAATAAAGAAGCATTTCGCTATTCCAAAACTATCTTATTATTTGCTATATCAAGGTGATCTCGTAAATAGGGCCAATTAACATTACAGAGATCAGTCTTTGTATATAGTTTTCGTAACCCCAGGACAGTGACAAAGCCCCCTTTCTGATCTGTGGGGCCTAGTACAGTTAAAAAAAGTGGTGAAAGTGAAAATGGTCAAAAAACGAATATAGTGCTAAGTGAAGTGACTCATATATTGTGATAAAAAAAAAATAACTAGCTAAATCAAGTCTTAGTGCGTTGGTACAATAGCTCTAATAAACTTTCTTATATAACAAATAGCGTGAAGAATCCCGTTATTTTAAAAGTCGCTAGCCGTTCGAAAAAGAGCGCCATTTCAGCTATCATCGGCAAAGAAAAATAAATAAATAAATAAGTAAATAAACATGCTGGAGAAATGGAAGAGACTTTGTTAAAATGCCCAGCCATAAAAAAAGATCCCCCCAATTTAGGACCATGAGGGTTAGGGGAAAGTCAAATACTACCCTAAAAGCATCTGCGAAAACTTCATCTGTTTCTCTTGCTTCCCCCAAATTTCAATTAGGAGAGAAGAAAATTTGAATTTGGATGGGGAAGGAAGTCAGGACCTGCACACCCCACTACGAGCAAGATCGGTTACATCTACAGTTTCTCCCCCCTTAGTGGAGACTCCAGAGACCAGTCTGTCTATTGGTGCCATTCCAAAATTAGATGTGCAGAATATAATGACTTGGTTCCACACCACAATAACTGTATTTAAATTGAATGGGGTAGACGATCCAAAAGAGTGTGCAAGAATATTAGCCTCCATCCTCCCTCATGATATCGTAGCAACCATCAGATTTCCATTGGGTGGAGATTGCTTTCAAAAGTTAATTACTGCTATAGAAAAAGCTTATGCGTCCAATCTTCGAAGTCAAGTCAGAGAGATTTTCAAAAAAGGAAGAAAAAAAGAACTCCCTTCAGTTTACTTAGTTAGAGTTTGTGATGTTATGGAAAGAATAGGATTCAATTTGCTTGCAGAAAACAGTGATTCATTTGTTCACGAGTTGTTTATTAATGAGCTCCCATCTCGCATCCAAGAAAGTTTAATGACGCTTGGCAGATGATAACAGTTTTGAAAAAATTACAAAAGTAGCAGATAACTTATATAAGAACTTTTATAGGAATGACTGCGAAACGCACCCATGAAAGGGGAGAGAATATTGGGGGGCGAAATCATCTACAAGGAGAACATTTCCCGACCAAAGAGAGATCACATGAGGAGAGTCGTAATACAAACGATAGCAACGACCGCCTGGTTTCAGAGGAGGCTAAAGTAAATAAAGTTTTTTTTGAGAGATGAAAGGCCTTCTTAAGTCTCTCACCAAGGTCGCAGGACAGCTGAGTGAAGCTGCTGCAAAACCTACCCAGAAAGAAGAACCACAATCTCAAAATAGAAAAAATGCTCAGAGAGAATGTCGACAAGGCAACACTGTGAGCGCCGAACTGTTGGGTGAATTGTTGTATAAACCCCACGCCAGATTCCTACATAGAAGCTACACATGCCATTCAAAATTTTGTCCTACGTATTCTTTAGTATTCCTGCCAAATAGAGAAAGTCTGCAAGCATTGGAGTCTAACCCCCAAAGAAGGCAAGGAAACGCATCAGAACCCCCCCTCCCACAGGAGTTAGGGGGGGCGGTAATATTTTAAATGAAAATGATCGTCTTTTAATATGAGGATTTTTGGCAGTATTAAATAATTCCATAGATACTAATAATAATAATAATAATAATAATAACTAATAATAATAATAATAATAATAATAATAATAATAATAATAATAATAATAATAATAATAATAAAACACATGTGATAGTTAGGCCTTAGAAATTATCCTAACAACGTGCTTAGGCTATGGCACGCCTTGTTTATTTCAAGTATAGTAATAATAATAATAATACTACTTTTGATAGTTAGGCCTTAGAAATTATCCTAACAACGTGCGTAGTCTATAACACGCCTTGTTTCGTTCAAGTATAATAATAATAATAATTGATAAGAGTATCAATGTGACCCTTACGATATCAATGCGTGCCTCTAGTGGCCACAAAATATATTAATTACGGATGCTCCAATAGGAGAAAGTCCAGTTATAAATAATATTAATGTGATAAATAATGTAGGTAATTATAAACTTTATACTATTGTTGATAAAATATCGAAAAGAGTTTTCATTTTAGATAGGCTAGTGGTAGTGAAACAATTTGATTCCTATAGATGGGGACGATAAAATATCAATTATTGGTCAAATTAAAGGCGTTAATGATACCGTAATTGACATATACTCTCGCGATTTTCAATTGATTTAGGTTAAAAGAGAACTTATGATGTAGAATTTTTAACAACCAGATTACCTATTTGTATTCTAGGAATGCCATTCCTAAAAAAAAATTGCTTTTAATATTAATTTTGCGTTAGATACATTAACAGACACTCAGAGCTAAGAATTATAAATTTATATGATACACGATTTGTAGAGATAAGCTTCATTGTACACTCATCACTTTTCTTCTTCTGTGTTATATATATCGACACACATATATTATAGCCGTATCAAAATTAATTATTTTGTAATTGAATATAAACATTTATTTGTAAATTCATATTTGCCGGGGAATTTTAAAATTCGAGAAACTCAACTCAAGTTTGGCTGACTTATTCGAAGAATATGAGGTTGGGGAGAACAAGGAGTCTAAGTTTAAGAGGAGAACTGGGGGGGGAAACATTTGATTTACGGGGGGGGAGAGAGGAGACTCACATTCCACCCACTATTTTGAAAGAGATAGCTTCGCCTTTTCCTTACAAAGCTAATATAACGGGAAAACCAATAAAAATGAAACCGCGGAGAATTCCGCCCAAGATGTTTGAATTATTAAATTTGGAAAGAGCGAAAGTTTTAAAGAGAGCGCCCTCCCAGTGGAGATTTTATATTTCTGTGTTAGAAAAAAATGACGGGCGTGTAAGAATTGTGTGCGATTTCAGAAACCTTAACTCACCCGCTATGAATGACGTATTTGCTTTGTCCAATATAAATTTTTTTCTAAATTAGATTTGACAAATGCTTACTATCATTTGCCTATTGTCAAAGACGATCAACAATATTTTAGTATCAGTACGATGATCGGTAACTTTTCTTTTAGGCAACTACCACATGGGTTCTAAAAACTTGAGTTTGTTTCTCTTGAGATTTTTATCTATATTACTTCAAGGCATTCCCGGTGTACACGTTTATCTCGATGACACTTTGATAGGTACTAAAGATTTATTAGACCACATGGTCGTACTTAAACAAGTATTTGAGATTAAATTATTTTAAAATTTGTTTAAATAGAAAAAAATGAGAATTTGGTGTAAAAAGGTTAAGTTACGTGGGTTTTGATTTGACTGAAGAGGGTATTTCTTCATTGTTGGAAAAAGTTAGGGATATAATTAATGTTCCTCGCCCTTCAACCATAAAAGAAGTGCATTCGTTTGTCATTAGAATTTCATTTTATTGCCAAAATATACCATGCTTCACAAATCTAATGCTGCCTTCATATAGTTATTTAAAGGGAAAGAATAGCTCTAATAAAAAAATCACGTTGTCGCCCGCGGCTGAAAGTTGTTTTTTAGATATAAAACAAGCCATTCGTCACGCCCCACGACTTAGGTTCCCGGCCATTGACGCGCTTCTCAAAGTTTATATCTATGCAAATAATAAAGCCTTTAATACGGTGATCATGTCGGATGATGAGGATAAAACTCCTTTTTATTTTTACAGTGGGTCTTTTAATGCAATGGAAAAAAGATATTTGCAGGTAAATAAGCTTTTACTGGGATTAACAAAATTATTTAAGAAATATGGGGCAATTTTGGCGGGAAAGTGTACGTATATGCACGTGCTCACGCGCGTTGTTATACAAAATAAATCATGCTAATGATGTGCAAAATTATAATGCTACGGAATTGAGGGAACTAGCCATCTTAAGCACTTTCAATATCAAGATGGAATTAATTACCGAGAATCACAATGCGTAATTAAAATATTTACTTGCAAATGAATATTGCCCAAGATGAGCGATGACGTAGGACAAAAGTGGTTACAATAGTGTAGGCTGTGATTCACCCCCCCAGTCACTACAGCAATAAGCAGTAGTTGGACTACTGCAGCCTCTGACGTAGTCGCTATTAATTTGGTAGTGATTGAGAGTGCTCCGATGAACCTCTCCGTACAAAATAAAAACAGCGAACGTGCTGAGGCGGCCATCTTGGAAACTGCCAAAATAAACGTAATAACAACATTTGATAAAAATGCCTAAATATTAGCATCACATTTTAAAAGATTTAGACTTCTAAAAAAATTAGACAAAACCAACAGTCTGATAAGTACCTTAGCGATCTGATGGCTAAGAAAGTGAACACAACTTAGAAGTTAATAAAACAGAAATTCTTTTATAAAAAAAGAGATAGTCGATGTCTCTTTAAACTATTCGCGGGTTTTTGTGCCTGAAAATAGTGTGCAGAAAGTAATCAGCGAATACCATAATAAACGACATTTAGGGGTGAATAGAACCCTCCTTTGCATAAAAAATGAATTTGTGTTTCAGCACATACATAAAAAAATAAAAGTTTATCCGCACATGCTCAGCGTGTCAAAAATAAAACGGTACCAGGTATAAGTCCTAATTATGGTGTCTTTAAAGAAGTAACCAAGAAGTTTGAAGCAGTCCATGTGGATATTCTTAAGTTACCTAATGCGAGAGGATACAAATACCTACTTACGTTAATTGACCGCTACAGTAAGTACTTGCTCACTGTGCCTCTCAAAGAAATAATTTCTGGAGAAATATTGAATACATTCATTCACAAGCTATTTCCGTTGTGTGGAATTCCTCAGGTAATTATTTCAGATTTAGGTGCGAATTTCACTAGTCGTCTGTTCAAGGAAGTCTGCAGGGCTGTGGGAATGGTTCACCGGAATACTTGTAGTGCCAACCCTAGGGGCAATGGCCTCATTGAGGTTCAACATAGGAATTTGCTGGCTTGTCTGAGATGTATGTTGCAAGAACATGATTTAAGCCCCTCCGACTTGCCGAGCCTCTCACCTATGGTGTTGTTCACTCTGAGACTCCCGCCGATAACAAAGGACGGTATCAGTCCCGCACAATTGATGTTCGGCCAAAATATATCAATACTGAGTGGCTTAGTTGATCCTGCTTCGGAGACGGCACATGTAGAATATAATGCATATGTTAAAAAGCTAGCGGCCCTTTTAGCGCAGCCACTGGCTCCACATACCAATTATAAAAATCGACACATCTTCGTGGCAAAAGGTTTGCAGGAGGCAAAGTTTGTCGTAGTACGGCAGACACAGTTTAATGTCAGCAAATTAGCGCCTCGCTATGTTGGCCCTTTTAAAGTTATAAAAGTTAACAAACAGAATGTGCTTATCGAAAAAAATGGGAAGCCTTATTTAGAAAATTTAAGAAATGTTTGCATTATTATAACTTAGTAGATTTAGAAAGAAAATAACACCTAAAAAAATAAAAAATACTGTACTAATACTTTTTCTTTCAGATGGTAAAAGCGCCTAAGGTAAAGGTGTTACATAGAAATTATTAAAAAGGGTTGCTTCCCGTAGGAGCGCTATTATTTTAGGGAAAAATTATTGTTTTACTCTCTAACTTTAGTAGCCACTGTCTCCTCTAGTTATTGTTTTACTCTCTAACTTTAGTAGCCACTGTCTCCTCTACCCTAAACTTTTTATAAAAATTATCAGAAGGGGGTGTTACAGGCACTTGCAAGATAACCATTATGTATTTCAATTGGTACATAGTATAAAATTTATAAAGGATATATGTAAGTGCGACCAAATTCGGATCTTAGGATCGGATCTCTGGTGCACTGCTATAAGAAACCTTGTACAAAGAAAGTCCTGTGTTCGACATAATTGTGTCATTCTTTTTTGTGTATTATCAAGGTCATCAAAATGACTGTGTCCCTCAATGGCTGTGCCGCTTGCAGAGAGGTCAGTTAGAGTAAAGACCCCAGATGATACCCATCTTGGCACTCTCTGGGCCCCAGAATTTATAAAGTACAATGGAGTAGCTTTTAAATCATAGCTCTTGATATTTAAAGAATAAACATTTTTTTTGAACAATATGAAATAACTTTATTTGTGTTCATGTAAAATAGTTATTAGAAATAATTAATAAACGAAAATAAATAAATAAAGAACGAAAACGCTATTCAAAAACTATCTTATTATTTTCTATATCAAGGTGATCTCGTAAATAGGGCCAATTAGAGAGAGAGAGATAAATATAATATATATATTATATATATACTATATAATATATATATATATATATAATATATATAATATATATATATAATATATATATATATTTATATATATATATATATATATATAAGTATATATATATATATATATAGTGTTGGCCTGATACCAAAAATTTTAGTCGATACCGTTGATGCCGATACAAGTACTCTCACAATTTTTCAATGCCGATACTGATCACCGATACTGAACTGAATAACAAATTTTTGCTGATACCCGACTATGCGATACCGATAACTTTTATCTCTATAAATATGGACCTAATATATATCATATATATATATACTTATATATATATATATATATATATATATATATATATTTATATATATATATATATATATAATAATATTATATTATATATATATTATCAATATATATTTAGGTATTTATATATTATATATATAATATATATATATAATATATATATATATATTAATATATATTATTTATATATATATATAATAATTATATATATATATATATATATATCTATTATATACCTATTATATTAGTGATTGCAGGTTAACATACGCATACGCCGAGCATCTGCAACCATTATTAAAGATCCGCCTACCGCGCTTGGCCCTGCGGATGTTTGCGCAGATATTTATTGTCGACGATTTTGATACTGAATTTTTGGCACTTGAAGATGAATCTGAACGGACTCTTTAAATGAGAGACATGGGACTAAACTCAACTGTGTAATGATTGCAACTCCATGATCTCACAGCATGAAGTTCAAATAATAGCTTGAGTCACGTTTTTCAAACGTTCCACCTCGCTGGAATAGTACACTTTCAATATGATGGAAAGAATGGTATTGCTCAGAGAACCCTTGCTTTGTACGCAGTTCGTATTCCAAATCTGCCTCCGATGTAATCCATTAATCTCAACGCTAAGGAAGCATTTTCAACCAATCTTCAAATGAAAATGATGACGGTTTCAAAAGAATGAAAGATGTAATAAAACTATAGCTCGAAAAAAACTTTGGTTCTGTGGAAATTAATGACCTTCAGACTATTGTAACTTACTTAGATCCCCATTATAAAGGCAAGTTTTTTTTTACAGAAACACTGATATACTAATAGGCCAAGTGAGTCACTTAGTATTGCAATGTTGAAAAATTCAAATCCGAACAGTCTATTAATTCGTCACCCCATTAAAAGGAAAAAAAACGAAATCTCAAAACCAACACCTTCTATCAGTAAATCAATAACAGATTCCTGAAAGAATTTTTACAGTCCAGTAGTGATGAGAAACACACGCATTACCAAAAAAGATGTAGTGCAATGATTGAAAACTATCACAAGAAAAACGATTAGATTCAAATATGATCCTATCAGTTGTGGAAAGTTAAGCAAAATGTTACCCCCGCTTGAATAAACTTGCAAAGGAATACTTGGCCTGTCCTCCAACTATGTTCCAAGTGAGAGAGTATTTAGCATTGCTGGGCCCTAATATATGAGAAAAGAGGAAACGCTCTCAGCAGAAAATTGTGTGTTCTCAAGCACAACCTCCTATATTCGAATTTCAGTACTAGTGCAAAAAAGTATATAATTCATTGTGAAATCTCTTTTATTAAGGGGCGGACGGGTTGGGGAAAGAGGTTGTGTGGAGCATTTGATTTGGGTCCTGCCCGCACCCTGGTAATACAATTATTTCATAATTGTTGTGATACATCGGAATATATATATATATATATATATTATACTGGTATAATATATATATATATATATATATATATATATATATAAATATATTTATATATAATATATATATATATATATATATATTATCTATATATATATTATATATATATATATATTATTA
>JABUQX010082085.1:15000-17500 GCA_015478945.1 Trachelipus rathkii
AGGTCTAAGTTTACGGCATCGTGATCTATTATAGGTTAGGTCTGGTTTAGGTCTCTGCTAGCTCCGGTTATGATAAGATTTGTTAAATATACATAGATTTAGTCTGTGTTTACTTAGCAAAACTTGTCATAACCTGAGTTAGCAGGTCCTAAACTGAGACCTAACCCATATGGATCGACGATGCCGCAAACCTAGATCTAACCTAGATGGATCTACGTTGCCTTAAACCTAGACCTAACCTAAATGGATTGACTGTCCCTCTATATATATATATATATATATATATATATATATATATATATATATATATATATATATATATATATACTATATATATATATTTATATTATATATATATATATATATATATATACAACTATTCTTAGAGATATTATATTAATTTTTTTAGTATATCACTGTTATAAAATTGAGGGATCATAGAATTTCGGTAGATCACATATTGTAATGAAAATAACCCGGTAAATCACATACTTTATGAATACCAAAATTACTCTATTATATTTTAACTGATTTTCAATCCCGCAAAACGTTAAAAAAAATTGTCAATATATAAACAATTTAATTTAAACTTATTGGATACTAATTCAAATAAGGATTTATATAGTTTAAACCTACCTGTAGCTAACACATATGACAAAGCCGAGAACCATCTGTTAAAAGTTTTGGCAACTCACCACTGGATTTATCACCACTACTATATATTTTTTTCTTTTTAAAAAAAGTTCACACCTCACGGGCATAGCCCTACTCAAGGAGGGGAATCTTCTCTAGGTAATTTCTACCTAGGATCCGAACTAGGAATCAAACCCGGGTCCTTACCATGCGACTCTGTCGCTCTACTGATTAAGCCACGGTATAATATAGGTATAAAAATAAAGTGGAAATCTGTGGTTGTAAATGATCATAAAAGATAATATATATAATATATATATATATATAATATTATATATATATATATATATTATGTATATATATTATATTATCTATAATGATATATATAATATATAAATATATATATATATATATATATATATATATATATATATCCTGTTTTACGATGGTCCTTTTTATGGCTTTTTACACTTTAGGAACTTTTCAAAATTACCTAATAATAGAAAAAATTGGGGAAAACATTTAAAATTTCAAATAAATGGCAACACAGAAACACTTTTCGTTTATGTTTTAAAAAACAAGATACTTTAAGAGTTTTTAAAGAAATTTATATCTGAAAATGCAATCACAACATCCAAAAGGATATCGACATTGAAGTGGAGTTCTACTGAAATATCTTGGAAAAATAGGAAGTCACTCCGTGGGTCAACGCTTCAGTTCTTTTCAAAGGAGGTAATAAAACCAATCTGTCACTCCGTGGGTCACCACTGCAGTTTTTTTCAAAGAAGGTAATAAAATCATCTGTCACTCCCTGTGTCACCACTGCAGTTCTTTTCAAAAAAGGTAATAAAACCATCTGTCACTCCGTGGGTAACCACTGCAGTTTTTTTTTCAAAGAAGGTAAATAAAATCAGGTCTTGTCACTCCGCTGTGTCACCAACTGCAGTTCTTTTCAAAAAAGGTAATAAAACCATCTGTCACTCCGTGGGTAACCACTGCAGTTTTTTTTTCAAAGAAGGTAATAAAATCATCTGTCACTCCATGTGTCACCACTGCAGATGTTTTCAAAGAAGGTAGTAAAACCATGTGAAGTACATGACCTTCAACTAGGACCTTCAATTAATATCATTTAATTACGCAACTGACTTAGATTATCTGCTGATTGACAAGTCAATGGCGCAACGAAATATTTAAGAGAACGGCATCTCAGAACTAAAGGAAAAGAAAAAAAAAAAAAAAAATAATATTATTAATATTTTAAAATATGCTAAAAGAGTAAGCATTATTAGCTAAATGAATATAATAAATTATTCGATTATTTAAAAGAAAAAAAAAGCAACAGCGATAGATAATACATAGTTTTGAAATTTTTGAGATCTAAATTATTTAATTACTTTTTAAATTGATCTATACGATGTTATTTTGCTGAAACCTTAATCTGTCTGTCTGTCTGTCTGTCTGTCTGTCTGTCTGTCTGTCTGTCTGCTCCTGGTCTGTCTGTCTGTCTGTCTGTCTGTCTCTCTCTCTCTCTCTCTATCTCTCTTCTCTCTCTCTCTATATATATATATTATATATTATATATATAATATATATATAATAATATATATATATATTATATATTATATTATATATATATATATTATATATATTTATATAAATTGGAGTAAAGTTATGAAACAATTAATGCTACCATGAAAGAAGACTAAAGTTATTTTGAAGAGAATTCAACAGCACTTCACTTTTTTTATTTTTAACAAACACGCTCTTATTGTATATGGTATGTAGTATCGACATACATGTGTGATGTGCACATGTACATATGAAAGTGTGTGTATGTGTGTGGTGTATGTATAAAATAGAGAAGGAA
>JABUQX010082085.1:30000-32500 GCA_015478945.1 Trachelipus rathkii
AGTAAATACATACCAAATGGGAAAAATTATTATAATTAATACGAAAAAAAAACAACCCCAAAACCCCCCTCAAAATCGAATAAATAAGTACAAGTTGTGAAAACAAAATCGCAATAATTCGAAAAAAAAGGAAAGATCGTATGAATACATACGAAATAGGTAATACAGTACGAAGAAGGTCTTTGATAATAGTGGACCAAAAATAAGCGCTTCTTACCGAGCCTTTTCTGCATGTGAAAGGGTTAATATATGGAAGTGTTTAAATCATTTATTTCATCTCACAAACAATCAACTCGTTCCTTCTTTCTTACTTGCATTCACCTTTTTGATCTTCGCACTTTAACTGTCATCATCATCAGATTTATCATTATTATTATTATTATTATTATTATTATTATTATTATTATTATTATTATTATTATTATTATTATTATTATTATTATTATTATTATTATTATTATTATTATTATTATTATTGTTGTTGTTGTTGTTGTTGTTGTTGTTGTTGTTGTTGTTGTTGTTGTTGTTGTTGTTGTTGTTGTTGTTGTTGTTGTTGTTGTTGTTGTTGTTGTTGTTGTTGTTGTTGTTGTTGTTGTTATATATATATATATATATATAGTATATATCATATTATATATTATATATAAATATAAATATATATATATATAATATAATGGTTAATATAATATATATATATATATATATATATATATATATATATATATGTAAAAATGTAATAGTATATATGTCTTTATTAAACCAGGGGGCAATAAAAATATTAGTATCAGAATGGTTGGTAATGCTATCTCAGAATTATTTACCTACGCTAAGATTTAATTTTTTTATTGTTGTACGAAAAAAGAAGAATTAATTTTAATTTTAGGCACCGATGTTGCCGGAAGTTAGTGCGGTCTGTCGTGCATTGGGGGCAACGTGTATCCTACTTTATGGTATTCTTGTAATTAAAAAAAAAACATTGTCATGGCGTCTAAATTCATTCTAAAAACTACGTACATAAATCAAATTTGAACTGAAATAAATTGCCTAAGCTTACTCATTTTATAAGCTTAGGTGTGAAGCCAAAAAAAATGTAAATCAATTTTCATTTTACTTTTTTGTTAATATTAATTAACTTATATTTGAAAATTCACCATTACAAAGAAAGTTTGTCTTTTTCTGTTTCATAAATTTAGGATCATAAAATGCATTTCCCAGTTTTACAAACTTTATAAAGCTTGAATTTTTTATTGCCCCCTGGTTTAATATTACTTTTAGGCACCTGTGTTGCCGGGAGCGTTCGGTAGTCCACTTGCTGTCTGCCGTGCATTCCAGGCATCATGTATACCACTCTATGGTATTGGTTGAACAATAAAAAAAGTCTCATGGCGTCTACATTCATATTTATGCTTTACAAACTTTAGGTACATATATCAAATTTAAACTGAAATAAATTGCCATAGTCTAGTAAATTTATAAGTTAAGTGTGAAGCTCCAAAAAATATATATCAATTTCTATTTACTTTTTAGTTAATACTAATTAAATTATACTTGAAAATTCACTATTTATATATAAAAAAAAAAGTTTGTCTTTTTTAGTTAAATAAATTTATCCCTTTTCCCTATTGATTTTCTTCATTTGAAAGATTACCTTGCATTTTAACCTTGTGATGGGAAATGTACATGATCTATATATATATATATATATATAAATATATTATATTATATATATAATATATATATATATATAATATATTATATATATAATAATATTATATATATATATATATATATATATATACTATATATATATATATATATATATAATTGACGAGGTAACTGCTCATCCTTCTACACCTCACAGCAGTGTAATAAGTATTGGATAAAATACCCCTATTGAGGCAATTCACCCTGCTGGGATTTGAACCCTTGGTTGAACCTGGGCCCTAGCAGATGACCGCGTAAGTGCTTTGACCACTACGCCACGTATGACTAAAAGAAGAAACGCAAACAAATCTTGCCTGTGATGAAATATAAGCACTTAACCTAACCGGACAAATGCGCCCGTCTTCCCGTCCACCCGGGCGTAAGGGTCTAGCAGGGCACCGCACAAAGTGAAAAATACTCATCAAACCGGGGGATTATATTGTATTGATAAGGTTACTGCTCATCCTTTCTACACCTCACTGCAGTTTAATAAGTATTGATAAAAATAACCCCTTAAGTAATTTCACCCTGCTGGGGATTGAACCTGGGCCCTAGCAGATGACCGCGTAAGTGCTTTGACCCACTACGGCCCCAACCGATGGACCTAAAAGAAGAACCAAACAAATCTTCCTGGTGATTGATATAAGCACACCTAACAGCGACATGCCGCGCTCTTCCCGTCCACACTCGGGCATAGGTTCAAACAGGGCACCGCACAAAGTGAAAAATACATATCAAACCGGGGGATTATATTGTATGATAAGGTAACTGCCCATACTTCTACACCTCAAAGCAG
>JABUQX010082086.1:0-15000 GCA_015478945.1 Trachelipus rathkii
CCACTAACTCTATAACACTAGTAAATCAGAGACTAAATACACTATCGACAAAATAAATTACTAAAACATAGACTATTCATGAGAAATCAACACCAGCCGCCTCACTGACTCAAACACTGTGGAACTGAAAACGAAATTAGTTAACAACTTGAGTCATAAATAATCAAAACGTCAGCTACAGATAATCCGCTATTCAGATTCCTATGAACTACGCAATTACTCTACCAAGATAGACATTCTCCTTACCTTACCATTATAAACTCACATTGGAGTCTACTCTAACCACTATTTCATTCACAGGCAAATTTATTTTCTTATGAATAATCTTAGTTGAGCATTCGCAACTATAACTCTCATTGCTCAAAGCTGAAAAAACAATAATCATACCCAACCGACTCTATTAATACATTCGAGTACACATGACATCAACACGATTAACTACAATACACCTCCTCCAGTCCTCTGCATTAAATGCGACATCCTTTAGCCGTCTTCTCTAGTAATTATTACGAAGGAAAAGCATCTTGAAAGTCGAGATCAAGGACGAATCGAGCTACACTGCGATCTAAAAAGAATCCCACGGCATGTATTTACTTAACCGCTAAACCTTCAACACAGTAACTGGCTCAAACATGATAGAGTCCCTCTCAATCTCTCAAAAGAATTATCCATTAAAAACTCCGTGACACAGTCGAACAATAATCATAATTGGATTCGATCAACACGTCCAAATACCACCCACCAATGAACATATACTGTCATCATTGACTATTCGTTAGAAGACTTCGAAAACGGAGTGCTTACAACATTTACAGCTATAAATTAACAATTTAACCCTATCAAACCATACGTCTAAATACTACCTTTCTGATACTAACAACCTGAATAAGAATTTGCTAACAATAGCAGTAGCTAGCAAATGTTTCTATAAGTGACGGCATTGCAAACGAGGCTGACGATATTGTTCCCAACCCTCACTCCTACACCCAGAACCCATACCCAAATATCTCGAGAACAATCATAATCACGAGATCTCGAATAACCCGTAAAATTAAAAAAACGGTAGCCCTCCTCTATGAGCGAGCGATTTTCTCTCTGCGAGTTTCTCTACGTTGAATCGTATTTAATTAGCTAGAACTGACTCCATACTAACTCGCTCTCCCAAAAATATTTATCCCAATTCACACTTATTAATCCTGCCTCATCATTTCTCTAGTGTCTAAACCATGAACCATTAAAACACAAACTCAAAACGTGCATAATATTAACCCTTATCTTACGTAGATACGTATCTAAACATTACCAAAATATTTATGCAATATCCATCAAGGATTAGACCTATCCTACGATCTACAATCAGACTTATTCAAATAATCTCTAGAGAAATAACATGTCTAGATAGAGACCTCGTTAGTCAGTTATATTTGATCACTCTCATCAGCCTAAGAATGTCAACATAACAAAAGTAACCTAACCCTAATCGGTTATACTATACCACTTGTCTTACCTACACCGAATAAACTGAACCAACTACTAGACAAGTTATAAACACATCAAATCAATCAATACATTTCATCATATAGTAACTCACTCAGTAACAAAATAACTAACATCAATATCCCCTAGATCCAACTATAATAGCCCGTACGCAAATAAACATGCCTATCAAAAGGATACGAGCATCTTTTCTATTTATCTTTTAACAATGTTTTATCTACATACTACTATTTAACAATATATCTTAACTAATTAATAGAATTAGCTTATCACACCATGAAGCAAACAATTAAGATATCTGCCTATACAGCTAGCTATATACTTACGCTATAGACAGTCTTTATTTCCTAAATTCAACATAATATCAACCATCCTTCAAACCCAAAAACATCAATCACATACCAATGACAACCACTTAAAGAGACTTTTCACGATACTAACAAATATCATGAGACCCTATAATACTGGATCTATAACCCGAGAATACAACTTCTTCCCTGTCTAACTATTCATCTACATTAAGCCCAAGTCAATTATATAATTAAGAATTTTAATGAGAATATATTAATTTATCATTCTTTTAAATGAATCATTCTCTTCAAGTGTTAAGTGACTCGGACCTTACCTATGTTCATATACATCTCATTTGAGAGAGATATAATAAAAATTTCTTCTCTCTTTCTTATACTTAGGGATTATTTTACATATGATAGGCAAATTTGTAATATTTTCGGTAAAAAATAAAGTATCAGTTACACAATTCATAACCTATCCAGATATAAGGCCAGTACTTAGCATAGCTGATACAACAGTAGCTGAGATGCTCCACAATGCCAAGCACCCACTAACCTCTCGGCCACCCACTATCTAGCAGGATGATAATACCTTGCACTTCGCTCATTCGGTTAATAATTCTCACCTCTGTTCCTCTGCTCATCTGCTCTCTCTCTGGAGCATGGTTGAACCTCTTTAGGATATCGCATATTACCACCCCACTTCTCACTCAAGAGGAAAATCATAACATATTATTTTAGTAATAACTAAACACAGTATAATACAAAATATATAAAATATCTATTGATAACTTCAGTTTATCCTGAATAATTATTCGCTACATACTTCGGCACCCTCAACATGCCGACCCGACTCAAGCACGGTGTGACATTGAGAATCTCTAATCTTCCACATTGCTCCCTTCTTCATCCTTCTGCCTATTTATCCTTCTCCCATCTTATTCTTGGCTCTTGATAGCACTGCCTGAAGCATTGGGTTTTACTGCGCCGCCTAGGAGACATAACAACACAAATACACCCCCCATACGACTAGGAGGGGCAGGGAATCCATCACATCATACTTGCGCGGATCGTCCGGTGGCATAACTTGGAACAACCCCCTCAATAAGATCGAATGTATGTGACTATACCCGGCTATACATCAACCCATATAGAAGGACAACCACGCTCTACAGATCTCTCACTGCACCATGCATCCGTGGTTTGGTCGCTGATTTTCAATAACGGATCCGGGCACCGCATCCGGCTTCGGCTCCGGCTACGAGTCCAAGCTCATTTCCTCATTCGTCCACTATAGCTCAATACGCATTCAGTATGTCCTAAGATTATCTCACGCGGACATTGTACTAATAGCATGCTCTCAATCACCCACATTTCATCTCTCTTCTTCATCCGAGGATAACCATTCCCTATGTTGCCCAGAGGCGGATACCTAGAACTCCATACCACGACTTCCGCGTGGGTTAACCGATAGGATTATCGCTAAAACCCTTGACGACTATCTCTACGCTCTACTGGCCCCCCAGACTCGGATGGAAGGTTCGCTGGGTTCTCTGCGTGAAGACTGACATCTAAGAGTACCCATGCATGCCAGGATGCCAGATCGCAAAAGTATAGGCGAAGCATATGACTATTAAGAAATGTCATTTACTCATACACCTCAACCCTTGAGTATAATATAGCTATCTAATTTGCCTTTCACCCTAGGTTATAAATTTAATATATATTAATATATTAATAGTAATATATATAATATGATATATGATATATCTTATAATATATATATTAGATATAAATATTAATATATATTAATATATAATATATTAATTATACTTATATAATATATAAGTATATGTAATACTAATATATCTATTGTTATATATATATATATATATATTATAGGATTATATTAAGTATATATATCAAATATATTATATATAACATTAATTAATTTATATACATTTATATTAAATTAAATATATATATATATTAATTATAATTATAGAACGATTATGTAACAGCATTAAAATCATTGTTGGGGACACATATTATTATATCATACATGGACTGTTTCGGGTCATATTATAACGTTAATCCTTAATATCAAGTACTTATATATATTATATAGATAAACTTGAAATCAAAAAATATATATAAATTATATAATATAAAATTCAAAATCAAAATAAGATAAATTAAATATGAAATAATAATATAAATAAACTGTAATCACAATGAATTGTCACCATAGTATATTGGTATATTAAAATTCTATATTAAAATAATAAATCTACACCAAATATATAAGTACCTAAGGTATTAAGTTATAATAGTTTATTCTATTCATTATATAAAGAGAATTAGGGGCGAATAGAGCTAAAACTTAAAAATATAACTGTAAAATTTTATATATAAGGGAAAACAAGATACAGGAGACTGCGAAAATAACATCGGTAAATAATATATATATAATGTACTATTATTATACTTATCTATATACTAGGTTATATATTATGAAGTTTATATCTTATATAACGAATCCAATATAATAACCTTTTATTGTATTTGTATGAAATAAATCATACTTAATAACTACTGGTTTATATATGTTACTATATATATATATTTATATATATAATATTTCCGATTTATATTCATATATAATTCTTATTTATTTAATTCTGGTTTTAAGTCAAAAAAGTATAGACTATAAGTAGCTTTCAGTCCTTTCAGAGTAGCTCAGGGATAGAGAACTGGAAATTTTTTATCTGCATGGGTGATTATGTTGAAAGGGCATGATTGGGTATCGGGGAGTTTTCTGAGGTTGTGATAGGCAAATGCAGTTCTATACTAGAAATTCGCAGGTGTCATCGTAGAGGTAACCTCAAGTAAAGTGATTTGTGTATGTGCTGTCCCTCGGGCCCCACGATCAGGCCGGACGTTGCAGTCCGTAACACTTGTACAAATATATCTAATAAGTACCTTATATGGTACGAGGGATAAGCGATCTATAGGGTTAATTGCGATACGAAGACATACAGCGGTAAACAGGTAAAAAACGAGGTTGGAATAGGAGGATAGATTAGGATGATTGTGAGAGCGGTGCTAGGACCGGAGCCACACACGCGGAAACTTGTTTAGGATTAGATAATTTGTTAGGGACGGTTGGGACTTGAATTTAGGGATGAATACATCGGTTGTAGGAAATAGTCATGTCACCACTAGCAGCACTATCATAATGTAATTAGTCGATGGAAAGATGTAAGGCAAAAAGGCAAAATGGACAGGTATATCGTATTATTCATGGTGGAAAGATCTCATGAGGAGCAAAAGTTAAAGGCCGGAAATTTTGCATGTGTAGATTAAAGACAGTATATTATTATAGGTGGTAGAAACTAAAAAAAAGATTACTCGGACCAACCTGAAGTGTAGTAGAGGATCTGTAAAAAGAGGTGGAGAAGGAACCATGTTGAGAGTTAATTAGAGTGTAAAGAAAGGGTAAAGAGTTATTTTTTTGCATATTTCTACAGTAAAGAGGGTGTTAGTTAATGTTCCGTTGTTTAAGAAGTTTAATGAAATGACGGGGCATTGAGGGGGATCGGAAATATATACAAAAACAATATGGACATTATGCGCTATAAATAAGGGTTTGAATTCAAGTAGGGGGCAGTTCTCTAACCATAATTTGCTTATGAAAACATAAAAAAGCGTTTGCGAAAGCTGGGCCGAGTGGGAACCCCATGGCCATACCATCAATTTGGGCTCAATTCCATGCTTTTCCATTTGCTTCGCTTTATTTTCGTTCCTATTAATAACTACAGTATATCAAATTTTTCCGCTATAAAGATTCTCTTCCTCTAACGTATGAGGCCCTCATTGTATTATCCTGTATAAGGGGTCCCGGACTTGCTACGTCCACTAACGTTGGGCCAAACGGTCTGTATTCAACTTTACTTGAGGATTCTTGAGAGTCTCCACATTTTTTTTATAGAACTGGTTGGCCTATCACAACATCAGAAAACTCCTCCACATACACAATCATGCATTTCAACATAATCACTCCTATTGCACATAAAAAACTTTAGTTTCCCTATCCCTTGACATGAATCAACTCAGCAGAGAAGATCTTTTTTGACTTAAACCTGATCTTAAATAAGAATTTGTCTTCTATCCCCTCTCTTCTAATGTAATTTAATATAATATATTACAATCAAGTAATTTTTCGTTTTTTGTTTCCGAAACTAACACCCCCTTGCACAAGTTTTAAAAGCATTTCACTTTCTCTATGAATGTAGCCTAACTCAATCTTACGGTACTTTTTTTTTCGTGTGCATCTATTTATTTTTAAATTTACATCCTGCGTCCCTCATTCATATGTATTTTCCTCCTTATTTCGTCTTTTTTCTCCCATATTTATTTATTTTTTGTGTAGTAAAAATTAAATATTATTTTATACAATTTGCCGTGTTGATGACTGGGCAATTTATATACCGACGCCCACAGACTGATAATATACTAATGTTGCCAAAAATATTGAAATTTCATCTTCCCTTGTTCACATAAATTATAAAGTGCCAAATCCCATAAGGAAAATATGTTGCGACTATATATAAATTAATAATAATATAATATAAAAATAAAAATATATAATTATAATCATATATATATAAAATAGTATATATAATATATATATATAATTATATATATTATATATTATTATATATATATAAATAAATAATAATAATACGGGTACCCACGAAAAAGCTCGCTAGCAAGCTCTGTCCACTTACTTTTCGGTATTTTCTAGATCCTCTTTTTTTCTTGAAAGATAGTAATATAAATATAGTAATAAATTTGTTACATGGAGGCAGAATCCATATTGTCCTATAGCCTGTCATGTCTTTTGTTTTTCTCATTAATAGATATATATCACAACAGAGATACTATATATAGAATAATAACACGATCATTCGCAAATGCTGATGCGATAGGCAGATGTAGCTCTGTCAGACAACCAACTATCTACCACTGAAATAAAGCGACGTATGTTTTACTGTTAATTAACTCATTTGAGATGTAGGAAGGTGTTACACTGGATAGACGACCAATCAATGTTACATCTTTCCTTAACGTGCGGTAGAATTTTCGAGTAGTTTTCTAATGCTTCTGACCATATTTGTTCTATCATTTACTTAAGATTTAGTAGCATAGCTAGCAGTATCTAGTAAACGCCGTTTAAAAAACTCGATTTTTAGTCCCGAAGTTAGGAAAAATCTCTTTAGCGCCTAAATGTTCGCTGCACGAGATCAAAATAGATATATTTCTAAAAAAAAAAATTATTAAAAAGAACATCAAAAAATAGATAATAATTAGACGACTATTAGGAGTAACTTTTGCCATCTTATTGACTGCTGAAGATAATTGGTGAATATATATATATATATATGATATATATGTATATTAAATACTGATATTTTAAAGTGTACGAAACTGAAAAGATATAAAAAAGTATGAATTTTCATATAATGTTTCGTTGATAGAATAGTCCAACTTTTACGCCAAGTGTTAGGTAATTAATTGTGCTAGAATTATAATAGATACCAACTTTATATTATATATATATATTGTAAAAAAAATATTTATAGTAAAATTATTTTTAATATATATTGTTAAAAAAAAACTATATCATATCAAACTCTTCGTAAAATTTTTTGCCACCTAATAAAATATATAATAATTTATAATAATATATAAAACACAAAAAATATAATAAAATATATCAATAACATACTACTACTTATAATACTAATAAATCATATACGTTATAGGTTGATATTGACTTCACAATGTAAAACTTTTTTGACATGCGACCTACTATTGGGTATTATAATTATTATAGTCAGCTAAGTGAGCTACAGGTAGATAGTAGTGTAGTTAAGTAGTCAGTAGTAGTCTATCCATAAACGAAATAATCATTAACACATGTTTATTATACTTCATACAATCTAATCTTCTATTAAAGTATGACTCTTAGTAAATTGTAAACTCATTTTTTTTGCAAGGTAGTCCCTCACATCTCATTAATGTTATAATTATTACCTATGCTTCCCATCATCTGCAAAACCACGTTTTCTCTGATTTCGACAAACATAACTTTAATGTTTAAAAATATATTTTCCTTTAAAACTACGACTTTACTAGTTTTTTGATATCCCGCCCATCACGCTCTTCTTCTCAATGGAAACATTTCTGATATGTACATTCATACTTTATTCATTATTCTAAACTTTGAAGTTTGGCCTTTATACTTCTTTCGGAGAATCGGAAGTGGAAGGAGTTAACCTTGTACAATAAATAAAATTATTTTTTGCTTTTTTTCAAAACAAATTATTATATATGTTTCCTTTACAAAATTATATGGGATATTTGTGGTATATCTATAATTTTTTGTTCAGTAATATATCTATGCATATTGATGATAGCTATTTTTATATATATTATATATATTATATATATATATATATATATATATATATAATATATATATAGTTTTATATATAAGTATATATTATATGAATATTATATAATATATTAATATATATATATATATAATATATTATAAAATAAATATTAGCTATATATATTATATATTTATTATATATATATATATATATTATATATATATTAATATTATATATAATAATATTATAAATATATATATTTAATTTATTTTTTTCTAACTTCACCATTTATATTTTCCAATTTATTTTATTTTAAGCTGTGACTTTAATAAATTTAAAAAAATTTAAACTTTAGTATATACCTAACATGACCAGTATACATGTACCCATGAAAATCATAGCTAACAAACAAAAAGGTTCGCCTTGCAAAACTCTGTTGTATCATTTATGTCCCACTTAAATAGTATCATAACAGTATTTACAGTATTATAAACCCAAATAATGTTTAGACATACATTTATACAAGTAATATCTGTCAACCTAATAAAATTCACATAACCTGACCTATTTAACCTAATAAACTACGAATAAATGCTAACGTTAAGCTAACGTTAACGAAGTTCTTTCCAAAAGTTCTCTGGACTAGTCCTAAATTTGCCAAATAAAAGGTAACCTGACCCTTTTGTTTCTATCATATCGATAGCAAATCTGTGTTAATTTAACATTACCATAGTAATATCGTACAAAATTTATCATGATTTACCCTATCTAACGTACGGAATTATGATTTACTGCTAACCTAAACCAAGTTTTTGACATTAATAAAGCTAATATAACAATATCTGATCTAAGGACACAACTACCCTAACATACCTTAGGTTTGAATAAAATGCTATCATGGACAAGGATGCATCGCTATACATCCATATGGGAACTAGTCCAAATGGTCGACAGGGAAAATAATGGTCGACAGGTCAAATGGTCAACATGACATCGAAAAGAATTCCCGTACATCCCGTCGCAAGCGTTAGTAGAGGTTAGGTTGGTTAAGTTAGATTGAGTTAAGTTTTATTGGATTCGTTAAAACTCTAAAAACGCAGATATATATTATATATTATTCTATATATTTATATATATATATATATATATATATTATTATATCTATATATATATATTATTTAATATAACTATATATAAGGTATATAGCTATTATTATTGTTTTTTTCTATATTATATATAGGTATCTGTATATATATATAATATACTGTAGTAATATATATAATATAATAATAATGAAGAATAGCTAAGTTATATTAATTATATATTATATTAATATATTATATAATATATATATACTATATATATTATAATATATTATATACATATATATATAATATATTATAGTATATATAGATAGTATATATATATATATATTAATATATGTAAATATATATGATATATAATATATAATATATATTTATTAATTCTCCTAATTGGGGATATATATATATATATATATATATATAAGGCATCTGGGTCCCCTTTATTTGGGAGGGTTCCATGTCATCTTCTGAAACCTAGCGTAGTGAGTAGTGGGCATATTAGAAGGAGGTGATTGACTCTTTAAGCTTCTATTTCATCTCGGCACAGTCTAGAGGTTGCGTCTTGGAGCTGAAATCTGTTTCTGTATTCTTGAAGGCCTGTGTGATGCCCAGATCTCAATCTAGAAAGTGAGGTTTGTATTTTGTATTTTGTATTTTGCATTTGTGTTAGTATTTTTTATTTTGTATTTTGTATTTTGTATATTTGGTTGTGTATTTTGTGCTGCTGATTATCCACGGGGGCGTTAGTTCGTGAGGTGATTTGGTGGGGCATTGTTGAGGCATTGCTGAGTAATGTATGTGTGAATATGTTTTGAGTGAGATGTGTTGTTTGGAGGAGGTTGATGGTTATAAAGAGTTTGACGTAGTAAAGGGCAGTGGAAGGGGAAGGTGATTTTAAACGATATATAATGTGATCTTGTTGGACGTTTTGACATGGGTTGGTCGGGTTGAGAGCTCTGGCTAAGAATTGGTTTCCTATCATGTCCACATGACCCTGAAAGGGGAAAAATTTTTGCTTTCACACACACATATATATATATATATATATATATATATATATATATATATATATATAATAATAATATATATGTATATATATATATTGATTTATATATATATATATATATATATATATAATATATATAAATAAAAAGAAGTGTAGATATATACAAATATATAAAAAAATATATATATACTAATATTAATTTATATATATATATATATATATATTTTTATATATATATATATATATATATATATATATATATATATATATATATATATATATCTTTTGTTCAAAAATCTTAGATCTTCCTAATTGGGTGCCATCAATTTCTTTGAAAGCTAAAAATACATCGATATATATATATTATATACATATATATATAAATATATATATATATATATATATATATATATATATATATATATATATATATATATATATATATATATATATATATATATATATATATATATATATATATATATATATATATATATATATATATTTATATATATATATATATATATATGTATATATATATATATATATATATATATATATATATATATATATATATATATATATATATATATATATATATATATATATATATATATATATATATATATATGTGTGTGTGTGTGCGTGTGTGTGTGTAGGTTTGTGTGTAGGTGTGTTTGTGTGTGTAGGTGTGTGTGTGTGCGAATGTGTGTGTGTTTAAAAATAGATGTATTGGAAATGATTAAAAGTTTTATTTTTCTATTAAATTTAGTTTTAAATAGTAAGTAAATTTTGAGTTTAAAAATATGTTTACTTTTTTATTTGAATGATGGCAATTGTAAACTTTTATTCTATATTTATTCTTCAGCTTTTTAAAAAATATATATATTTTATAATGAAAGTTGCCACGAAAATATATTTTTTATATTTTTCACTTATTCAAAAAATATTTATTTATATTTTTGTATATTCATATATATGTAAAAAGTTTTCAGTTTGAATGTTATGTTATTTTATTCCTTTATTTTATTTATTATTGAAGGTTTGTTTTTGACTTCTGTTTGTGTTGCTTGCACATGTGTGCATATGTATTTATTTGTTCCTCTTTACATCTATATATATATATATATATATATATATATATATATATATATATATATATATATATATATATATATATATATATATATAATATATATATGTAATAATAATAACCAATAATAATAATATATATATATATGGAGAGGAGAGAGAGAGAGAGAGAGAGAGAGAGAGAGAGAGAGAGAGAGAGAGAGAGAGAGAGAGAGAGAGAGAGAGAGAGAGAGAGAGAGAGAGAGAGAGAGAGACCCGTCTTCTTCTTTTGTTTTTTAAGTAAGGTGTTTTTTTGCTTTCAAACAATACACACCCAAGAAACGTTGTTTTACGTTTAATTTAACTTTTTGTTATTGTTGTTGTTGGAACTCGATGCAACAAATGCCAGAAGAAAAACTAAATCAATCATTTTCAAACTAACAATAAAATGTATTTCTGTCAGTCATTTGTTTCAATGTAAAATCAGTCTTTCAGTCACTCAACGCACTCTTTCTACCAAAATACAAACATATATCTTTCCTACAACACTCAATAAACTAAATCCCCTATAATTCCTATAGTTATCCTTAACCTCCTTACTGGTGAAATGATCAAGAACGGAGGCGAGATGGTGATTGAGTGGATTTGGAAGTTGTGCAACAAAGCGTTTATAGAAAGGTATATATAGTTCAAAGGGATTGGGGGAGAGAAGTAATAGTACCGCCATATAGCGTACCAATACTTCTCTCCCCAATCCCTCTGAACTATACCTTACTATAAACGCTTTGTTACACAACTTCCAAATCCACTCAATCTCCATCTCGCCTCCGTCTTGATCATTCCACCAGTAATTTCATCTCTACCTGCAGATTTACCATTCTTCAATTTGCTTACTCTACCCATTATTTCCTCCTTACTAATGACCTCATCCCCAAATTATCTATTCCTTCTTGCACTATTAAACCCACACACATTCAATATCACCTCTTCATTACTGCCAATGTTATGCAGATTTTCGAAGTGATCCAGCCACATTCTCCTCACATCCATTTCATCAGTTACGAAAGCACCATCCCTTTTTATTATTCTTAGCAGATTCCCCTTATTTTCATTCTTAACCTTTTGCGCTTCCTTCCAGAAGAGCTTCCTATTCCCTTGTAGGTACATATTCGGCCTCCTTCCAAATTGTTCATTTAACTCTTTTAGTATTCCTTTTATCCTCCTAATATAATTGCAAACATCTTTCTTTTGAGACCTTAGCATTGACTTTTAGTATATTTAATCACACTACTTTTCTACTTTTAACCGATTTCATCACCTCTTCATTCCACCACTCACTGCCAACATTCTTACTTCCTACTTTGGCACATCCACATACTTCTTTTGCTCTATTAACAACAGCTTCTTTCATTTGCTTTCACATTTGTTCAGTTTCAATTTATCAACATTCAACTGATTTATTTGCAAGTTCTCTTAAATACTTATCCTTATTACCTTGCTCACTTAACTTTTTATTCTTAATTTACCCACTTCCCTATCACTTTCCTTTTCATTCAAGCCCCCCTAGCTTAATTTTACATAAAGAACATAATGATCCGATAATCACATTCCTAGCCCCCTCATTGATTTAACATCCAACACATACTTCAACATCTCCTTCTTCACCAACACAAAATCAATCATACTTTTCACTTTGATACAGGTTTGGAAAAAACCCGGGGTTGAACAAAAAAAAACAGCCCTGGTTTTTCTAGGGCTTTTTTGGGTTTTATTGCTTTTTGAGGGTCTTTTTTAAAATTTCTATTTTTCAGGAAAAAATAAAATGATCAATAATTGAATTTATTTTTGGGGGGGCTTTTATAAAATTTCTATTTTTCAGGAAAAAATAAAATGATCAATAATAATTGATTTTATTTTTCGTAATGTCATTTCTGTATATTAATTGAGAAACAAATTAATAAATAGGTATGAAATTTACAAATTAAACATATAATTTGGTAACAGACATTGTCCAATTCCCACTGCTGAATAAATGTCATTGCTTAGGGGGTGAAATTTGTAAAGGTAAATGGTATTGGTATTGTTACAGGTTATTGATAGCAATGACATAATAGAACTATCTTAAAAAGTAATTTAGTAATATATTTAAATTTATATTATTTAAAATTCAAACATTGTCGTTATCATAATCTGAGGGTCTGGGAAGCTAGCAAGTTAATTACCAATAGTTCAGTAGTTGTTACCTAGAAACTAGGCAGGTTTGCACTGTATACCTCCCAAGGAGCTGCCCACCAACCCCCCAGGTCTGGGTTTTTATGATAAAACCTGGGTAAAATTGGGATATTTGGGAAAAAAATACAGTACATGTATATAGTCACTTTATTTTAAAAAAATGAGTAAGACACACTAGAAATTTCAGAAATTTTTAAATTTTATATATATATATATATATATATATATATATATATATATATATATATATATATATATATATATATATATATATATATATATATATATATATATATATATATATATATATATATATATATATATATATATATATATATATATATTAAATTGAAAAAATGTACTGATAAAGAAAAGTTAATAGATAGGTTTTGCCAGCTTTTGGCATCGTTACATTCATACCCTACTAGTTCTTTATCAATTGAAAGGATTTTCTCTACTTTTGGTCTTGTTTGGTCAAAAGTACGAAATAGACTTGGGTCAGAAAAAGCTCCAATATTTGTAAGAATGTATAAATTTTTAAGATAGGTTGGACAGCCAGATAGTTACTAATGTGAAATAAAATTGGAAAATGTGACTCATTCACTGACTTAATTCAGAAATCTAATGTTATAAATTAGTTTTGTGCTTTAATGCATTTTATATAAATTTATAAAATAATGGAAATTCAAATATTCTAGTAAATTTATTAATAACCAAAGATTAATAATTTTTTACTTTTTTATTTACTGAAAAGTTTAATTAGGTATTTTAATAATGAAATCTAGTTATTAACTTCTGGTCAATAAAATTTAAAGATACATTCATTTGTACTTTTGTATTAAATTTCAAAATTATTGTTTTTTCATTCTCATTTATTTCAAATATTTAAAAGATGTATCACCGAAAATCTTAAATAAAATGCAACAAGGCTCACTAATAATGAAACATATTAGAGTTGTTATTATTATATATTAGTAATTTTTAAAAATATCTCAAATTGTTGAAAATAATACCTATAATTTTAAAAAAAAAAACACTTACAACTGGGCTTTTTTGGGTTTTATTAGGTGGGCTTTTTTGTTTTTTGGGGTGTGGGTTTTTTGGGTGAGTTTTTTAATGCCAATCCTGCTTCGATACCATTTATACCTACACCAACTCTAGTCTACTTATGAATACTCTTGTGTTTAAAGAAAGTATTACTTACACACATACCTTTCTCATCAAAGAAATCAATCACTTTCCTACCATTCTCATTTTCTCCCGACATCCTAAAGTCACCTGTTATACCATCCCTTTTTTGATCACCTATTTAACCATTTAGGTCACCCAGAACAATC
>JABUQX010082086.1:20000-26729 GCA_015478945.1 Trachelipus rathkii
TGGAATAATCATGTGCGGTGTCCTCACTCTGCCTCTTTCAGGTGCCGAAGTGTGGGAATACTGCACGTATCGCCGATGTCAATGCGTTTCTCTGCTTCAGGAGTTGGTGCAGAGCAAGGGACCGTGGGGTTAGTGACTGGATAGGAAGTCGCTCACTTACACCCTCAGCCACTGCTTAGGCGGTTCGAGGATCGCCTCTCCAGCAAGTATCATTAGCTACTTATTTGCTTGCAGCCGGCAAATTTGGGCGGCTATTAGTTACAACATGTTGTATCTTACCCTAATTATGTCCGTCAAGCTTTACAGGTATACATGCCCTTTCGCAAAGGCCTACCCTTGTCAGGGGTTCGTAGAGTTATTCTGTGCTCTCACTTCATGGACATAATATCGCAGATCTTCTATGACTCAGTGACTTTCCTTTAGCTGCAGCGACCGCGCAAATATATATCGCCTCTTGCATTTAGAGAAACCACATCAGGCCAGGCAGGTCTTTCCCGTTTTGACCCTTGAAAAGACCGATTTGAACGTTTGGAAAATCAAAACAGTTAGGCGATCAACGGGATCACTGAGAGAGGGTCTGGACATAGCGAAGAGATGCAAGAGAGATGAAGAGTACGAGCGATTGATCTTGGGAGAGGAAGGAGAGGGTTCGAGGATTGGAAAGAAAGAAGGGCAGAGATGTAGTTTCGAGACGGAGACTGAGAAGATTGAACGGGGAGAAGTTGAAAGGATAGACCTTTGCGTTTGGGACTTCGCTTCGGGGAAACATGGGTTTCCACTCGGGTGGAGGTTATCTCCGGGGGCGCGTAACTCGAGCCAGCCTAAAAATATTTTCGGAGAGAGGGCGTTGACTCCGAGATAACCTTTCAGCCGGGAAGATAAGCAATGTTTGCTGGTCCTTGCCAGACGGACGAGAGAAGACCGGTCCGCTCAGCGGACGGATGTCAGTGACGCCTCTACGAACGCAAGGCAAACCAACACCACTCCCACCAACACAATTTTGAAAGAAGAGTAATGTGAAGAAATCAGTCCGACGCAGGAAATCATTTGGTAAAGCCTATAGAATCCCGACGACGATGCGCTTACTGTGGGAAAAATACGAAACCAATTGCTTTAGATGGCAATGTTTCACTTGCAACAATGTGTGTTTTCAGAGTTCCATACAAGATTTATATATATTAGTATATAAATGAGAAGATGAAAGAGTGAGGAGATAGATGATAGAGAAGTATATAGTAGTAGAGTAATAATGATACATATAAGATTTATAATATATAGGTTCCGTATAAAGAATATAGATATAAAGTGGAAAATTAAATATATAATAATACTTAAAATGAATTAATAGAAATAAGAATTTTTAAATGCATGAAAGATGGACAAGTGGCAAAAGATTATGTAGATCAGATGGTATGTTTAAAATGTGGAAGAAAGGGACATAATTCGAAGCAGTGGACAACGGTGTTTCCTAAGGAAGTATCACTCCAATATAAAGTTGAAACTAACTAAATTTATAAATAATTGAAATAGTGTCTTATATCGTTTATTGCATATTTTCTCAGTACATGACATTTGATATATATTATACTTAGCAATAGATTAGTAATAGGTTAATTATAAGGTTTGATATACTCAGTAATAGGTAGTTAGGTTAGATAGATAAGTTAGTATATTATGAATAGATAGTAGATATAGATAGATAGATTAGATAGAGAGATAGTAGATAGATTTAGATAGTATAGTTAGATATAGATAGTATATAATAGATAGATAGATAGATAAATAGATAGATAGATATAGATTAGACTATAATATAGTATTAGATATAAGGATAGTATAGATAAGATTAGATAGATAGATTAAGATAGATAGTAATAGATAGATAGATAGATAGATACTCCTAAATCTGATGAAAAAATTGATATACTTAATTATCAAACTTTATAAGACTTATGAAAGACAATTCTGTGCACGTAGGATAAATAAATAAAATAAAAATAAAAATAAAATCTTAAAATAAATAACTGAAAAATTCAGCTCTAACAATATTTTGACACTTATGAACGATACTAAACTTATGATTCTTCATTATTAAACTAAAAAAAATATAACTTAACTATTAGGTATGATACCCTCTTGGAGTGATACCTAAGTAGGCTATATCACACCACAACTACCCTATATATATCAACACCTCACATCACACACACACACACCAACAACACACGACCACACACCAACACACTCATAGACTGTTTAGTAGCTGCTGAAAGATTATATATATATATACTGAAATATAGATATATATATATATTATATATATACTATTTATTAAATAATTAATAATATTAATATATATAATATAATATTAATTATATATTATATATATTAATATATATATATATATTTAATATTTATTTGTTTATAACAATTTAAAAAATTTAATTTTTTTAAAATAAAAAATATAAAAAAATCTAAAAAATATTTTATTTTTTTTTTAATATATTACGTCCTTTATTTGAATTATAACTTAAATGTATCATATATTTTATATATTTATATTATTAAAATGATATTATATATTAATATTATATATATAGATTATATATTATATATATATATATTTCTATATATATATATATATATTATATATATATATTATATATATATATATATATATACTTCATATATATTATATTATATATATATTAATATATGATTAAATATTATATTATATATATTAATATTTAATTATTATATATATTTATTTATATATATTATATTTATATATATATATATATATATATTTATATATATATATTATATATATATTTATATATAAATATTTTATATATAATACATATATTAATATTAATATTATAAAATATAATATTATCATATTCTTTTAATTAATCTAATAATATAAATATATATATAATAATATATATATATATATATATATATATAATATATATATATATAATATATTATTATTATAATATATATAATAATTAATATATATATTTTATATATATATATATATATATATTATATATATATATATATATAATTATATCTAGTATATATAATTATATATATTATATTAAATATTTAATAATTATAATCAGGATTGTGACACGAAAAAATCAATTGAATTTTCAAACTGATTTTTTTTCAATTTCTTTATTTTTTCTTCTAAAAGGATAATAAATTATTTTCTTATTATTTTTTTGATTTTACTTATATAATAATTTTTATTATATATATTTTTATTTTTTTATAAGTTTATTATTGATTTATTATAAGTTTTTAATACATATCTTAAATTAAGAAATAATAAAAATTTAACGATTATAGCATTAATTAATAGAAAACTGACAATATGTGCCCATTAACCTCAAATTAGTCACTTTAAATAAATATGAACAATAACGCTTAGAATTTAACCAGAATAGCCTTTTTTATTTCTGTATATATGTTAAATATATTATCATTGATTTAATAAATAACATATTCTTTAATGTTGTATGTTATTCATTGTGTCATAAGTTTCATTAATAAAGGCCCTATTTTAGCTTTGACTCAGGATATAGGGTAGTTTAGGAGCTAGATAAGATATTATTTATAATATATATCGGCTGATCATTACCTAATCTCCAATTCAGAGAAACAAAGTTTGTTATTACAAATTATATTTCGTACGTGAACGTCTAACGAATCTCAAATAAAATCCAAAAAATTACCTAAAAAATCCAAAAAGTTCAAAATTAGATTTTATAATCTCATAAAAACAAGTAATAGAAATTGGATTATTGACTCCGCTCTTGGTATACATCATGCCTTTCTGTTGTTAGTCTCACTACAAAATTATTTTGGCAACTAATTATGATTTTTTAATACTTACTTACAATAAATAACCGGTCCCAGTGATGAAATAATTGGAAATTTTTGTGTTGCTTTGAGCCAATATTTTATATCATATATTATTATATTATATATTAATATATTATATATATTATATATTATATATTATAATTATTATTAATATATATTATATTGAATATAAATATATACTGTTATTATGTATAAAACTGTAATATATATATATTATATTATATATATATATATATTATATATATTATATTATATATATATAAGAATAATTACAATAGTGCATGGAATATAAGAAATAGAGAAATTTATATATATATATATTATTATATATATAATATATATTATATTTATTTTATATATATATTATATATAATATATTATAATTAATATATTTATATATTTATTATTAATTTTATTATTAATATATTTAATATTAATATAATATATATATATTATATATATTATATTATTAATATTAATTATATTAATTATATATATATAATTATATTAATTATATATATATATATTTATATTATACTGTTATAAATATAGTTATATTTTATTATTTTAAATTCATTACTTCGAGGAAAATAAGAACAATTCCAAATATTAATGCACATTGTTTTTTCTTCTTTTTGAGTATTTTCGTGAATAGTGGCCAATGTCCCAAAAATGGACAGTGATCGTTTTTAGGGTACAATAACCCTTGTTTATAGAGAATTATATTAATGAAATTAAACCGTAGCAGTTATTAATCTAAGGGCATATAGAAGATAATAATAAACAAGTTTGATCATTATACATTAAAAAAAAATAGCAGTCGAATATATATATATTGGCCGTTATGGAGGTATAAATCCTTAATTTTTGTATTAGCGTATTCAACTAGATTTGACAATTGAAAAATGTGTTATTTTTAGATAGTAGAGTTCTTTATTCAATACCATACTTAGTGATATAAATTATTATAATACTATATAATGAAAAAACTATTGCAATAACAGAAGAGAACTATGAACAAGATACTATTACTATATAGCTAAACAGAACTCAGTCAGAACATGAAATTATTTCCTGAGATGGGAATAATATTATTGTTTAAGTTTCCACTAAACGCTTATATTTGTTAATAATAAATAATTAGCGAGTTAATAGAAACATGTAGATTATTATAATAATAATAAAATGTTAAATTTTTTGCATGATGCTAATTCCATTATGTTTCGAGAACTAGGTGTTTTAATAACTTGTAGATGAAATATATTATTGATATAATTATATAATTATTATTAATTTATATATTTAATATATATATTATTATATATATATTAATAGATATATATTATATTATATTATTTATATAATATATATATATATATATATATATATAAATATATATATATATATATATATATATTATATTTATATATATATATTAATATTATATATATTATATTAATATATTATTATATATAGTATTATATATTTATTATAATAATATATATAACTATAATAATATATATAATATATATATTATATAGATATATTAATATATATTTATATATATTTATACTTGTAGTGTTAAATAATATCCAGTAAGTTATTATTAAACTATATTATATACTCTAGGATATAAGAGTGATAAATTAAATAACATATTATTAATTAAAATAGGCATTTTTTTTAATTTCTCCTCTGCCAAAAATATAATTTTTAATAAAGAATTTTCTCAAAAAATATTAATTAAATCCTTTGGTATTGACATTTATCTTTATTATTACTAAAAAATGCAACAAGTGTAAATATTCTATGCCAATATAATTTATTTGAATTATACCTTTTACTATATATTTTTCAGATAAAATTAAAAAATAGCGAGATTAAAATAATAAATATAGGATAAAATAAATATGTATATATAATAAAAGAAGAAATAAATGGGTATGCATGAATTTACCACAAAATAATAATTATTTTATATTTAAAATTAAAATATAAAAGATAAATAATAAGTATATTATATACGTTATTTTATTTTTTATTTAATAGTTTCTATTATTTTGTACTTATTTATTATGTAGGTAATAATGTGGCAATTACGCTGTGGCTGCTTTATTATTTTATTAGTTGGTGGATTAATAATATTATTATATATATATATATATAATATATTATATATATAATAATATTATATAGTATATATTATAATAATATATATATATTATATATATATATTATATATTATAATTATATATAATTAATATATATATATTATATATTTAATATATATATTTATTTTGTTTATCTATTTAACAATATAAGAAAGCATCTAAGAGCCTATATAGCGAAATTTAAATCTTGCTTTTAATAAGTTATCTTATTTATAATCATCCATTTTAAACTCAAATAATACTGATAATGAACATGCTTAATTAATATGCTCGTCCAATATACGGGTCGTTTATTCCATTCCTATTACCACACTTCAGTAATAAATATAAACTTTAGCATCTCACTTATCTTCAAGTCAGCTTCCAGTTGTATATTATTTCATATATACATATGTAACTGCGGTTTATATTGCTAAAGTATATTTATACATAATATAATATATTATATATATATATATAATATAATATATATATAATATATATTAATATATATATATATATTATATATTAATTATATATATATAATATATATATATATATATTTATATATATTATTATTTATTAATATATTAATAATATAATATTATATTAATAATTATATAATATATATATTTTAATATATTTATATTATATATATATTAATCGGTATATAATAATCTTCTCC
>JABUQX010082087.1:0-27500 GCA_015478945.1 Trachelipus rathkii
ATAAACAATTTCTTTATGAAAATTTTTATTCTACTTATGTTTATAACGTAAAAACATATGCGTTCTATTGATCCTAAAGCAGTAAAGCAGTAATTAAATAAACCAGTAAAGGAAACCACCCGCCTCACCCTTCCCAACCATCTATGATCTAATGATCTATTGACCAATTTTGGGTATCATTTTGTATAAACAGCATTAAAATAAATTCTTTGAATAAAATGTCATACTAAAATGTAATAGTTTTTGACCGTAACGAAGTAAAGCAGTAAGGCAAACCACCCACCCCCCCCCCCCCCCCCCTCCCACCATCATCAGACATAACATGAAAATAAGTTCTTTGAATGAAATATAATAGTTAAGTGTAATAGTTTATTGTAAAGCAGTAAAGCAGTAAAGCAGTAAAGCAGTAAAGCAGAAAAGCAAACGACCCATCCCACTCCTTCCATCCATCCATGATCTATTGATCTATTGCCTTAAGTGATATTTTGGTATCATTTTGTATAAATACAACATAAATATAAGTTCTTTGAATAAAATATCATAGTAAAGGGTAATAGTTTACTGAGCCTAAAGCAGTAAAGCAGTAAAACAGTAAAGCAAACCACCCAATTCACTACTCCCATCCATGTATGATCTAATGATCTATTGATCTATTGTCATAAGTCATATTTTGGTATAACGCAACATAAAAGTAAGTTCTTTGAATGTAATATCTTGGCCAAGTGTAATAGTTTATCAACCCTAAAGCAGTGAAGTAATGAAGCAGTAAAGGAAATTACCGCCATCTCCTTTCCCGGACACCCATTATCTATTCATATATTGATTAAATTCATATTTAAAGCTTCATTATTGACCCTAAAGCAGTAAAGTAGCTAACATTCAAAGTTACAACCTACCTTCAGCTTTAACACATCAATCTTAGTCATTACTATACAAAACATAATATTCCTAACATATCATGCGTACGAATAAACTGAACAATTAACAAAGGTATCAGGTTAACAACAGTAAAGTAACTAAAATTGCCATACTTTTCTATCTTATCTATATCTAATCAATGTTAATTCAACTTTGTAATATTTAACAAAAAATTCATCATAACCTCGTCTACATATCATAATCCCCAGAATAATTGCAAACATACAAGTTTTAACCAAACAAACATATCAAAAGACAAAATTTTATCCTGACATAACATATGAAGATAAGTCGTTTTGAATAAATATCACAGTAGCAAGGCGTATAGTTTACTGATTTTAAAGCAGTAAATCAGTAAAAGTAATCAACCACCCATGTCCATGCTTCCCTACCTCCACGCCCTTAAGATCTATTGAACTATTTATTGTTTCAAGTCATATTTTCGGAGTATCAATTTTGATAAACATAAAACATAAAACTAAGTTCTTTATATACTTCTACGAATATAGCTTACGCAACATAAGTTTTAGCATCAAATAAGAGCTAGCATATATAACCTGACACTTAAGATAATAAGTACAGAATGCAACCTACATACATCGGTTGATATATCGCTAACATCTCTGAAAATTCCCTCTATCCTATCAAGTAGTAGCTAACAAAGGTCGATACAATTACTCGATATGTCCCACTTTTCTCGCATATCAGCAACAGCAAAACCGTATTATCTACAGAAACCCTTAACAAAGTGACCAATCTATAAGATACCAACATCTTGAACTCATGAATTGACACTATCTTCATCCAAAGTGTCATACGTTTCGAGTATATTATACAGATCATTTGAACTATGATATAGACATTAGCAAAATGTCGGGTAAAGCTAACTTTCAATAAAAACTTAACGATAGGTCACGTTCTAACACATCATCGTCAGTTATCACAGCACGGTAATTAATATATGATATATATATAATATATATATATATATATATATATATATAAGTATATATAATATATAGTAATATATATTATTATATATATATATACTATATATATATGTTATATTAATCAAATTCTTGGTGTATATTTACACGTCGAGTAATAAATTTAACATTAACGTACCTAACTACGAATAAACGAGGTTTTCATTAACCGAAGAGTAGCCTAAGCAACACATCATCCTCCGAGAAAACCCAAAGGATACGCCCTTGAAAGGTGTGATCCTGAGATGGGTGATCACCCCGAAGGGGTGTAATCTTAATACTTCACTTTTTCAAAAATTTAGACGCTCCAAAAAAAGTGAAATATTGAATATTTTTTTCTACTTGTCCGTAACATCAAATTTTCAGGGCTGTATAGTCGGGCGAGATTTATATTCCTTTTTTACTTAATAATTTTTTTTTTATCGAAAGAAGTTTTTTAAAAATTTTCTCGAATTTTTTTTGAAATTGTTCAAGAAAAGAATCCAAAACTAATGCATATACAAAGAAATTTATTTAAGTAAAAATGTGCCTCTCCCGCGACTACATATGCTGAAAATTCATCCACTTCGCCTGAAAGGGAAAATAATATTGATTTTTAAATCAAAATAAAAAGCAATTGGTTTGGAAATTTGGACAACGCTGAGCCAAAACTCAAAAAAATCAAAAAAATTATATTGACTTTTGAGGGTAATGGAACTCTCATCTATTGCATATTGTCAAGTTTGATAGTCATTTCGAGAATAGTTGAAGGAGAGTTTCGAAAAATGTGCACCAAAACATGGGTTGAAAAATTTAAATTTTGAAAGATTGACAGCAGAACACCAGAAAAACACACTCTAAAACGACGTTTTGGAAGGCAAAAAAGCTACAGTTTGGTGGTTTATAGGGTCAAAACGGCTGATAATTCCGAATTTTACGTCTATCTTAGGGGGGGTGAAAATTGGGGGTAGCACGAGCCAAATATTGGATCCTCCCCTTCAGTCTCCCAGCCGGTCGGTTCCCAACACACTCTAGCAATTACATCCGCTTAACCAACCGACTCAGTCAGTTCATCTCTTCTTCCAACAGGACCAAACGCATCTCAGCATTACTTTTCCATTTATGTTCTCTCGTTTATCCCCTTTCTTCTCACACCACCTCTCTAATACGTTCATTCCTCATTTTATTCATTCTTCTCACACTAGCAGGCCCCTAAGATTGTCCATTCTGAACACATTGAACTTAGATCTTATACTTGATTATCCAGACCATATTGCTCACTACTATGCCATAACACATGTAACAACATATTCTCATGTAAAAGCCTCTTAGCGGCAGTCAGACTTGTCCCTTTACATTCACGCAACGATTAATTGCACAGCACTTTCCTACGATTCCAACTTTTCCTCTACAACTTCTTGCATGATTCTGTTCCGTCTCATCTGACAAGTACCCTAAATATTTAATACTCAGATAAACTCTGTTCCAGCTGCGTCCTCTAACATAACTTCCACGCAGGACTGTTATACACTCACAACCATAAACCTTACTCTTATCTCTGCGTTTACTTTCAAACCCTTCCATTTACACACCCTGACAAATCTCTCTAGCCTCTTGATTCTCAACTCCTCTTCAGATTCGCCAATCAAAACCAAATCATCTCGCTTATAATAGGTAGGGCACGCTCCACTCATCTCCATTCCTCCATCATTCTAGCACCATTTCCTGCCACCTCTTGATCTAATTCTTTCATAAACTCATCCATATACAAATTGTATAACCAAGGAGACATCACACAACCCCTGCCTCACTCCGCATTAATACTAAACCAATCACCGTTACACCATTTATTCTACACACGCCTCACTATCGTCATCACTATTTTGA
This sequence comes from Trachelipus rathkii, assembly GCA_015478945.1. Classification (NCBI taxonomy): domain Eukaryota; kingdom Metazoa; phylum Arthropoda; class Malacostraca; order Isopoda; family Trachelipodidae; genus Trachelipus; species Trachelipus rathkii. The sequence continues at coordinate 3,771 of JABUQX010082087.1, forward strand.
TTCCATTCAGAAGCCTACCACCAACGCCATATACTTTATTAACCTGCTAGAGTCTTCCTATACCCTCTTCATCGCCTGTTGCAATTGATCCATAAAACCTAAAATACAATTCTTCTTCTCTCCCTTATTTTCTCATTCATTTGTTTTTCAATGTAAAGATGAAGCACACATCCTCTACCACTCCAAATCGCACCTTGTTCTTCACCAGTCCTTCAGTGCCATCGACGCCTCTTTCGACCACAATACCGAGCACAGTTCTTCCTAGCAACACTCAATAAACGTAATTTCCTATAATTTCTCAGTTCCCTTTATCTCTTTACCCTTATATAGGGTACTATTACTTCTCTCCTCCATCCCTCGGAACTATACCCTCCTAAACGCTTTATTACACAACTTCCAGACCACTCAATCACCATCTCGCCTCTTATTTGTTATATTTTTCAATCCAGTAAATTTATCTAACTGCAGATTCTTACCATGTTCTTGCAACTTTTCCACTCTATTCCCATTACATCCTCCTTGCTAATGACCTCATCCCCAAATACCTATCCTTCTTGCACCATCAAACTCACACACATTCATATCACGTCTTCATTACTGCCAATTATTATACAGATGTGTCGATGTTTTTTCCACACTCTCCTCACACCATTTCATAAGTACGAAAGCACTATCCCTAATTCATTATTCTGAGCAGTGTTTCCCCTTATTCTCATTCTAACCTTTCGCGCTTCCTTCCGGAAGAGCTTGCTATTCCCTTGAAGTCCCCATTTATTCCTCCTTCAACTGCTTCATTGCGTTCCTCTTCTTTCTCCTCCGTATACCTTTAGTATTTCCTTTTTTTCTTCCTTATATAATTCCATGCATTTTTCTTTTTGTTTTTGATGAACTTCATCATTTGCTTTAGTACATTCAACCACGCTTCTTTTTACTTTTAACTGCTGCATCCACCTCTTCATTCACCACTCACTGTTAACATTCTTATCTTCCTACTTAGCACATCCACATATCTTCTTTTGCACTGCTTAACCAATTGCTTTCCTTCATTGCTCCCAGATTTGTTCAGGTTTCAATCGTTGTTCACGATTCAGTTGATTTACTTGGCAGTCGCTTCTTATTATATATCTTATTACCGTTCTTCACTTACTTTCACTCTTTAATTTACCCACTTTCTTCGTATCACTTTCCTCTCTCATCCAAGCCGCCCCTAACTTAATTTTGACATAGAAACAACATATATGATCCGATATATCCCATTTCTAGAACCCTTATGATTTAACATGCCTCAACACTATTTCACATCTCCTTCTTCACCCAAACACAAAAATCAATCATACTTTTCACGTTCGATCATCTCTACCTACACACTCTAGTTCATTATCTATGGATAACTCTTGGGTTTAAAGAAATATTGCCTTACCACATACCTTCTCCTCACAGAAATCAATCACCTTCATCACATTCTCATTTTCTCCCGACCACCCCCAAGAAGACACTGTTATGCCATCCTTTCTTCGATCACCTATCAGCTTTCAGGGTTCCCAACACTATTCATTCTGAAGCTCGCTACTCCGCCCATCGCAAAACATTCATTCAGATTATCCCAACAAAAACATCGTACTCTCTTCAACGTTTCCATCAGTGGACCATACATCACAACCACACATACCTTAACTTTTCAAACTTAAATTTAACACTAGAATTCTACGACTCACACACACAAAGTCTACCATGGCTTGTACCACAGTCACTCATCAGAATTGCAGACTCTTCCTCCCACCTCTTCTCCTTTTCACACCAGCACACACACATTTCTCACCATACACCAACTCATTTTCACTAACCGTTCCTTCATCTTTGTTCATCAGCAGCGAGCAATCAAATTTCCAATTGTCTAAATACAGCCATCACCTCTCTCCTGTTCTCCTCGACATTTATTCCTCTGACATTGCTATGTACCCATACGATTCATACAATTATCGCCGAAAATTAGAAGGCCGCTTTACAGCGTCACGACTATCTCCGATTTGCAGATGCTTAGCATTCCGTATCGAGAAGATGGTGGTATTAGGTCAGCCAACCCAACTACCCCCGTCCTTAGTCGCCTTCTACAACAGGCAGACATACGATGTGGGCAATTCATTTGCTCCCCATACATAGGGAGTACGAGTAGTAGGGATGTCTTAAGGTGTTGTCTAGAGAGGGCGTGTACCTTACGTATGTGTATATGTATATTGGTGAGTCAATGGTGGTCCAGTAAATTTGCCTGGAGGATGAGTGTGTAAAGAATTAATTAATATATAATAGTATATATATATATATATAATATATATTACTATATATAATATAGTACTAATATATATAATATCTATATAATATATAATATTTATATATATATATATTATATATATATAAGGAACATATTTTTAAAATAATTTGCTTCAGTACGTTAATTATAAATTTGCTGGAACGATTTATGCATCTCTAGCAACATTTTTTAGTTACGTTTTTGTTCAAGTACTTTTATTGCTTGCTTATCTGAAGAATTGCCATATAAATATATATATATATATATATATATATAGTATATATATTATATATATATATATATATTATATATATTAAATATATATATTAATAAATATAACTATTATATATATAATATATATATATATATTATCTATATAATATATATATATATATATATATAATATATACTTATTTATATATATAATATATATATATATATATATATAAAAGAACATATTTTAAAATAATTGTTATTTCAATACGTTAATATACAATTTGTCTGGAACGAGTATGCATTCTAGCAACATTTTAGTAGCGTTTTTAAATGCCAAGTAACTTTTTATTGGCTTGCCTATCTAAGAGATTGCCAATATATATATATATATATTAATATATATATATATATATTATATATATATATATATATATATATATAATATATATATATATTATATATATATATATATATATAAACTGAAATTTGCCATCATAGTATATCTCATTTGAATTTTATATGTATACGAAAATTATGCGAAAAAATTACATACTTGCATTTGGCGTCGCTACATTGTACATTTAGTATCTTTCAAACGTATCGATATTAGCATAGATATATTTTTCGATATCTTTTCTACCCACTTTCCCACCAAGACCTGCAAATTTCCGGATGAACGCCCAGTTTCGTGTAGTTTGAAATTGATTTTTAATACTTTATTAAAACAGCCTTTTAAATCAGTGAATTTGCTTCTCTCGCACTCTATTTTGTGTTTCAATAGCATAAATACATTTCAAGCTCATAGTGTGAATAACAACTAAATGCCACTTCACCGACCTAAAGTAAATAATTACCAAATCTTGGATTTAAATTTTTACTCGTTTGTTGATGATTCGATTTTTTTATTTATTATTATTGTTGTTACCCGAGTGTGAATTTGTGTCTATGTTTGCCGGGTTATTTAATTTCGAGGCTGCGTGGTCGAGGTCGCGGGGGGAGGGGTGGGCGTAGAGGTGGGTTTACTATTGACTTTGCCAATGTCCGCGGCTTACGTGCTAATTTCCTCTCTTCCTTACATTTTACTTCTGTCTGAGACCCAGCTAGCCAGGGATTCCTTCTCTAATAGCCTAAATATCTCCAACTATAACATTTTTCAATTTCCGACTCAATGGTAGGGTCTACGCCTATATAAACATAAACACTCCTGTAACAAGTCTCGAAAATCTTGAATCTCTTAATATCGACGTTCTTTGGCTTAAAATCTGTTTTCCTCCTACTACCATTGTCTTGAGTTTCTGATACTGTTCTCCCCGTGGAGCAGATTTTCCAGCTCTTCTTGAATATCTTACAACTTCTCACGAGACTGTCACTTCAGATTCAAATGCTGAGGTCCTCTATTTAGGAGATTTCAACGTACACCACATTGAGTGGTTGGGTTCCTCTCGTACTGATACAGGTGAGAAGGAGGCTAAAACATTCAGTATTCTTAACGATCTGGAACAGTTGATTAGGGAACCTACGCATATTCCGGATCGCCCTAACCAATTCTTAAACACGCTTGACTTATTAGGCTTCACCCTACTCTTTTTCTTTATTATTACTTCGTTTTCCCTCTTATTGATCAGTAACTCTGACCACAATCTTTTAGCTCTTAGCATAGCACTTTATCTCCAGCAGCTCCACCCTGCCCTAAACGAACTTTCTAGCACTTTAATCGGGCTAATTGGGGGGCATTGCGTCGCTTCTTTGTTAACTACCGTTGGAATGAATCCTGTTTTGGCTCGGAGGACGCCTTGGTGTCTGCTGAAAAGGTATGGGGAGTGATCATCGAAGGGATGAGCAGGTTCATTCCATCTTTAACTAAATCATTTTCTCCCTCAAATCCATGGTTCGATGGCACTTGTTCTCGTGCCATTCAGGAGCGAGACAATGCGTATCGGGCGTGGAAAAACTCTAGTTCTCCTATCACTATAACTAATTTTCATTCTACCCGGAATCGTTTCAGGGATATTATTTGACAGGTTAAGCTAAAAAGAAGTGCGCCGACCTTCTTGGTTCTTCTACTAATAAAAATTTCTGGCCTCTTGCCAAAAACATCTCTAATAACTTCTGTAAATCTGCTTTTCCCCCTCTTATTCCTTCTGTTGATTCTGTTGCTAACACTCTTTCTGAAAAGGATCTAATTCCACCTTTACGATTTCGGCACCCCTCCCCCTACTCCGTCTTCTATCAGTTGCTCCATGTTTCTACCTCTCATTACCCATGGTCGTGTGCATGGGATCCTGAGTTCTATGAACATCAGGAAGGCTAATAGCTCTGATGGCATTCCTCTCGTATTTTTGAAGGAGCGTTCTTCTGAACTAGTGCTTGCCCTCGTTCAACTCTACTCTTAAAGGCTTTAAATAGTAATACTTTGTCCTCAGTGCTGAGAGCGCCGTGTTGTTTATCCGATCCCGAAAAATTGGTACGTTCTGTAATTCTAACTATTGTCTATAGCTATAACATGTATCTGCTTTAAGATCTTTGAAACTCTCTAGAACTCAATTTCTAACTTTTCCTAACTTACTGATTTTATGGTCTTCTGACCTTAGGGACTATGGGAAGTCTTGTGTGGTGGCGCTTGATATATCGAAGGCTTGTGACCGAGTATGGCATTTACACACACACACACACTCACACACACACAACATATATATAAATAATATATAATATATATTATATATATATATATATATATATAATATATATTATATATATATATATATATATAGTATAATAGTTATATATATATATATAATATATAATATATATATATTTATATATATATATATATATATATATATATTCTTTCTTTTTGTCTTTCTTTACCTACCTCTTCTTCCAAAGACTGGGGTAAGGTGCGCTACAAGCATCGGGAAAAAAGAAAAAGCAGTAGGAGAATATGACAAATTTCGAAAAGAAAGCCCAGCCTTACCGCCCCCATTGCTGTACCATTAAGTAGTGAAAAACTCCACCCTAGAAGCTTCATGGACGCGACGGCCTCACTATTGTGTAAATCTTCAATGTAAGTTCATCCCTGGCCCAGGTGGGGCCAAACATGCCCCCCTTACAACACCCGCCATTCTCTCCTATCATGCACCTTATTACTCGCCTCTGCCAAACTCACATTTTCTCTCCTTCAGACATTCGTTCACCGACTTCGATCCACTTTCTCTTCGGTCTCCCAGCCGGTCGGTTCCCAACACACTCACCACTATACATCCGCTTAACCAACCGACTATCATTCATCCTTTTCCACATGACCAAACATCTCAAACATACTTCATTTATTCTCTCATTTACGCCCTTTCTTCAAACCACACAACTCTCTATTAAGTTCATTCCTCATTTTATTAATTCTTCTCACACCTAGCATGCCCCTAAGATTGTCCATCTGAACACATTGAACTTTAGATCTATACTTCTTATTCCAGACCATAGTCTCACTACTATACAATAACACAGGTAACAACATACCCTCATGTAAGACCCTAGCGCACTCAAGGACTTAGTCCGCTTAAAACATTCATCCAACGATTTAATTGCCACCAGAACCCTTCCTTGCCATTCACAACTTTCCTACTACACTCTGCCATCATCTTCCCTTCTCATCCAACACATACCCTAAATACTTAAAACTCAGACACTTGTTCCAGCTGCTCACCATCTAACATAACTTCACACTGAGGACTGTCCTCACTCACAACCATAACCTTACTCTTATCTACGTTTACTTTCAAACCCCTCCTTTTACATACCCTTGCCAAATCTCTCTACCAATCCTCCAACTCTCTTCAGATTTCGCCACACAAAAACAAATCATCTGCATATTATAATAGGTAGGGCACCCTCCACTCATTCTCCATCTCATCATTCTAACACCATTTCCTTGCCATCCCACCTCGAATTCTTTCATTAAACCCCATCCATATACAAATGGAATAACCAAGGAGACATAACACAACCCTGTCTCACTCCGCTATTAATCCTAAACCAATCCCCATTGACACCATTTAATCTTACACATTTAATCTTATATATATATATAATATTATATATATATATAATACTATATATATATATATATATATATATATATATATATATATATATATATATATATATATATATATATATATTATATATATTATATATTTTTATTTTTTATATAAATTATTATCCCTATGTTTTTCACTTATTTATACACAATTTAATTTATTATTTTACTAAAACATATTAAAATTATACACAATTTAGTTACAAAATTTGTAGTTTTACCCTTAATGACTCCTCCTAGCTTTCGTTGGCTATATCGTTGAACCTCTTCCAGGGAAACCGTCATGAGGTAAAGTTTTCATTAGTTTCTTTCTTGTCTTCAGTTTTTATTTCGTGCCGTTTCATCGTGTAACGAGGAGGGCTCCTTCCAGTTATTTAGTATATCACGACATGACATTGATAATTTTAGGACTTCATTAATAGTGTCATCTATGTAATGGTTGCCTCGATCTCTGTTGATGTTGTTTGTGTTCTTAATTGCATATGACTCATAAAATTTACGGAATTTGTGGTTGTTTATTGTTTTTATTACTTTATTATGTTACTAGTTTAAAATCATGTGACGCTCTTTAAGTTGAGTGCATAGTGGGAATTGTTGTTGTTGTGGTGCGTTATGTCGTATGATGTGGTAAATTCGTCTCTTATTCGTATTGTTCACCAAATATTAATGTATTACATGAGTTGCAATGGTATTGAGTAAATTGCTGTTATGTTTGTGTCTAGTTTGGGGTTTTAGTAGCCTTTTAAGGGTATTGTCATTTTAGTTACTATTTCTAAATTCAATGTTCTGTAATTAATATCTGTATTTACTGTTAATGTATATTTGTAATTATTAAATTGTTTGTTGTTGTTTACATTATTTTCCTTACTAAATATTTTTTTGGCTTTTCCTATGCTTTGGTGCATTATGTTTTTGGGGTAATTTAATTTACTAAAGTTTTTATGATATCGTTAATTTCTGTTATATTGGTTAGATCGCTTGCAGATTACTGGTAAGCTACGCAGTATTAATGTTACAATAGGGCCTTTTTTTTATGGTAATTTATGTCTAGAAACCAACGAATGTATTTGGACTATGAGTTGTTTTATAAACGGAGATAAATAAAATGGTTGGTGGGTTTTTCCAATTAATTACCATGTCTAGAAAGGGATAGTTTCTATGTATTGGGAAATTATTCTATGGTGAATTTGATAGTGTATGGTTACTTAAATTATGATTTGTAATTATTGAATTTATCAATGTTTAAAGTATTTTGGAAAATATGAACCAAATAAAATATTATCTGCCAACGTAGCGTTAGCCATGTACATGTCCTATATCTGAATGTTATTAGAATGTATTTTTTTCATAGTAGTGTCCAGGGAATAGGCAGATGATAATTAGGTGCTATAGTGGGGGAATCGCCATACCGAGTCCTGATTTCTGTGTAAAAGTATTTGATGTTTGAAAGTAAATGGGGGCATTTTGGGTTTACTAATTTGATCAGTTGGTTTAGGTAGTGTATGCGTTAGATGAAATTGTTATTTGCTTGGTTGGTGTGAACGTGATCTTCAATAAGTTTGAGGGTTCAGTCGAATCATATACTTTACACAGAAATCAGGACTCTGTAATTTGATCCCCCACTATGCAACCTATTATTAACAGCGTGCTATCCTGGAACTACTTAGGCAAAATTATATTTATAAATATCAATAGAGTATAGGAACTGTTTTACAAGGCTACGCTACGTTTGAGGATATTTATGTGTCATTTATATAAATAAATTTATCCAATCCATTTATCCAAAAGGTGGAACATAGACATTAGAAAGACGAATTTACCTAACATCAATACGACATTACGCACGCACCAACATATTAATCACCACTATAGCACATCAATTTAAAGAAAGGTCACATTGAATGAAACCGTAGTAGATAATAAAATAATAAATGACAATAAAACATACCTACAAATTCCATAAATTTTATGGAGTATAAATAATTAAGAACACCAACAACATCAACAGAGATCGAGGCAACCATTACAGTAGATGACACTATTAATGAAAGTCCTTAAAAATTATCAATTTGTCATGTCGTTACACGTGAATACTAAATAAACTGTAAGTGCTTAAAAAATTTCAGCAAACGAAAACCAACCGTCCTAGAAACTATTGACAGAGGAAAACCATTCAAGATCTTTACTCTCGTGACGTTCCCTGAAAGAGGTTGGACGATATAGCCAACGAAAGCTAGGAGAGGTCATGTAGGGTTAACTAAAGTTGTGTTATAAATTTTAATATTGTAATAAAATAATAAATTAAAATTGTGTATATATATAAGTGAAAAATATAGGGATAATAATTTAAATACATATAAAAAAGTGTGAACTAAATGCATTATACCTTTTAAAACCATTTTTTTTAAAAAAAAATATTTACCGGGGAATAATTAATTTAATATATATATATATATATAGTATATGTATAATATATATATATATTATATATATATTATAATATATATATATATAATATTTATATATATATATATAATATATATATATATATATATATTTATATATTATATATATTATATATATAATATATATATATAGCACTTATCTTAAAAAGGAAAAGTTATATAAAGTGGCATAATATCGACAATCGCAGAACTCTGCTCATGCAGCCCAGCAGTGTCACTCACGTGTTAGCTAAAACTCCAATAGAAAGATCGCGAAAGTAGTGATGGGGAAGTTCGTCGCTAGCAAGCGGTCGAAGAATTGATTCCCGTCAGGGAATCCAATTCTGAGTCAAAACGATTAGTTGTAAGGAATCGTTGTTTTACGCACTCCGACTCTGGCTCCGACTCCGGCTCGACTCCGCACTCGACTCGACTCCAACTCCGGTTTCGATTCCACCCGCAAAGGCGACTCCTGTTCCGTCCCATTCCGGCTCCGATTCTGACTCCCTGTATATATATATATATATATATATATATATATATATATATTATAGTATATATATATATATAAATAATATACTATATATATATATATATATATATATTATATATAATTTAAATTTTTATTAATTTATATTATTTTTAATATTAATAATATTTATATTATTATAATATATATATATATATATATTATATATACTATATAGGTGAAAATGCATTTTAGGCTCCGCCTCGGCTCGGCGCTCCAGGGGGCGGGGGCCCTCCGCTCAGCCTATGGCCTCGATATATATTACATTAGGTTAGAGTTTCGTATCGGGGTTAAATTGGAGGAGGATTAGATGTAAGAGGTAGCCTCGTTGTATACGAAGTTACGTCCCACTGGGTCCCCCGAAGGGGGACCCCAACCCCATTAAAAAATCAAAGTGTTCGTAATAGGCTGAAATTTGGTGAGAGGATTCAGAGTTGAGTTTCTAGAAAGAGTTAGTATTGGATTCTGAGGAGTTGGCTCACGTCGACCGCTGGGTGGAGCCGGTGCGGGAGCCGAGTTTACATAACACAGTCGCCTATAACAACAAATATTGGTGTTGTTTATGATGCGGTTATCGAGGTCTGTAGAGTGTCGGAATATAATGATTATAAGTCCATATAGGGTGTCTAGGATCCCACAGAGGGGGATTCCACCCCAAACATTAAATATTTACGTAGAAAGCTGAAACTCGGTATACACCTATCATATTAAGCTATCATTGATGGAAAAGTGTTAAATGACCGAGGGGACCCCATTTGGGAGACCGGCAACCAAATCTGAAATATTGATATAGAACAACGAAACTTAATATACAGCCTCCTTACGATGTATCTTAGGTGTAACCGATGTAAAATGACCGATGGACCCCTTTTGGGGGACCGGCCCCCAAATCTGAAATATTAACGTAGAGTGATGTGAAACTCGGTATACAACCTTCTGAGGATGTATCTCAGAGTAGCCGGGTGAAGAATACTGGCGGGATGCCCCATATGGGGGTTACTGGGGCCCACCCAAAATCTGAATATTTACATAGAACAACGAAACTTGGTATACAGCCTTCTCAGGATGTATCTTAGGTGTAACCGATGTAAAATGACCGACGGGACCCCATTTAGGGGTCCGGCCCCCAAATATGAAATATTAACATAGAACGATGAAACTCGGTATATACCTTTCATATAAGGTACTCACATCATATATGGGTTAAATAGCCATACACACCCCAAAGGGGGGTCACCAGCCCCCCCAAACCTGAAATATTGACATAGAACGATGAAACTAGGTATACATCTTTTTTATGATGTATCATCGATACAGAAATGAAAAAAAAAATTTAAAAAAATAAATAAATAAATTAAAAGAAAAATTTTATTAAAAAATTAAAAAAAAATTTAAATATTTACAAATTTTTTTAAAAAAAATTTAAAAAAAACTAAAAAAAAAATAATTAAACATTTTTTATTCGTTTTAAGTTTATAACTTAAAAAATTTACGTTTTTTTATATAAATCAAACCAGACTGTGGAGGCTCTGGAGGCTCTGGAGGCTCTGGAGCCTCCCCAGCCTTCCCCTCTTCTCCCCCCTCACGCCCCTCCCCATCTATGATCTATTGATTCATGTCATATTTTGTATAACATAACACAAAATTTTCATGTATTTTTGTTTTACATGCTTTAAACAGTTTGTTTTTACTAAAATTTTACGCTTTTCATATTTATAACTTAAATGAATATTTTCCGCCTCAGCTTCGTATCTGATCGTTCTGTATGCATTGTTAGTTACTTTACTGTTGTTAAATATGAAACTTTGTTATTGTTAGCAGTTTATTCGATCGTAAGGTATGGTAGGTTTTGTCATTGTACATTATATTCGTAGTTCATTTAAGACTATGTTTGCTTTATTGATGTGAAAACTTTGTTACGTTAGTATATATTCTTTGATCAGGATTGACAAGTACACAGGTAATTGATTAAAAATTTTGTTAAATATTTACTATGTTAATGCTGAAAATATCCATGATATTGTTAGAAAAAAGGTGGTAATAGGTGTGTTAGAATTGCATGTACCATTATATTCGTAGTTTCAGGTTGAGGCTATGTTTGCTTTATGATGTGAAAACTTGTTACGGTTAGTCCGTATTCATTGGACAGTAATGATAATACACAAGATTGTTGATAAATTTTGTGTTAAATGTTACTATGTTAATGTAAAAATATCAGTGATATGTTAGAGAAAGTGTAAGTAGGTTACGTTCTGTGCCCAATGTTAGTCACTTTACTGTTGTTAAGTATGGAACTTTGTTAATGTTAGCTGTTTATTCATGTTTTAAATGTGTTAGGTTTGTGAATGTACATTATATTCGTAGTTCAGGTAATGCTATGTTTGCTTTATTGATGTGAAAACTTTGTTACGTTAGCATATATTCAGTGATCAGTATAATAATCGGACAAGGTTATGATAAAATTTTGTTAAATATTACTATGTTAATGTAAATATATCCGTGATTGGGGTAGGGAGAGGGAGGGGTGGATGGTTTGACTTACTGATTTACAGGTTTAGGGTATGTAAAAATACAAATTTCTTAACAAATCAGTAGCACGCTGTGTTTGTTTATTTATTTTATTTATTTTTAACTTCATTTCTTTAAAAGATTTTTGTTTTTAAAAGAACTTTTATTTATTTTTAATTTTATTTCTTTAAAACTTTTTGTTTTAAAAAAACTTTTGTTTATTTCTTTAAAACTTTTTATTTTTTAAAAAAACTTTTGTTTATTTTTAATTTTATCTCTTTAAAACTTTTTTCTTTTAAAAAACTTTTATTTATTTTTAATTTATTTATTTTTTAATTTTATTTCTTTAAAACTTTTTGTTTTTTACTAAAAATTTTACACTTTTCATGTTTATAACGTAAAAAATGTGTGTTTTTACATACCCTAAAACGATAAATCACGGAATCAGTAAATCAGACCATCCATCCCTCCCCCCTCCCCGTCCCAACCCTGATCTATTGAGCTATTGATCTATTGATTCAAGTCATTTGTCGAGTATCATTTTGGGTAAACATAGCATGAAAATAAGTTCTTTTCATACTAATCCTCGAATATATCTTGACGTAACAAAGTTTCCATATCAATAAAGCTAACATAACATAACATGATGCAAGAATATAATGTAAAACATCAAACCTAACATACCTTAAATACGAATAAACAGTCAACATTAACAAAGAACCATACTTAACAACAAGAAAGTAACTAACGTTGCATACAGAACGGACCCTATTCACACTTTTTCAAACATATCTCTAACATATAACTGTTATTTTACATTCACATAGTAACATTGAACAAAAAATTTATCATAGCCTAACCTAATTATCATACTGACCAGCGAAAATATGCTAACGTAACAAAGTTTTCGCCTCAATAAAGCTAACATATCATAGCCAGAACTAAGAATATAATGTATAGAACCAAAACCTAACATACCTTATGTACCAATAAACAGTCAACATTAACAAAGTACCATACTTAACAGCAGGAAAGTAACTATCGCAGCATACAGAACGTACCCAGTTCACACTTTTTTCAAACATATCTCTAACGTATCACTGTTATTTTAACTTGTCAACTGCTGTTAACATAAAATTTATCATAACCTAACCAATTTATCATATGACCAACGAAAATACGCTATTGCAAACAAAAGATTTCACATCAATAAAAGCTAACATATAACGTCTAAGATAAGTTAATGTGCACCAGCAATGACCTTAAACACAGCCTTAAACACGAAATTAAAACAGTAACATTAACAAAGTTTCATACTTAACAACAGTAAAGTAACTAACATTGCATACAGAACGTACCCTATTCATACTTTTTATCAAACATATCTCTGACATATCCCTGTTATTTTACATTAACAGAAAAGTAACATTTAAAACAATAATTCACCATAAACCTAACCTAAGTTATCTAAAAGGTCTAGATTAGTGATGCTGTGGACGTAACAAAGTTTTCACGTCAATAAAGCTAACATATCACAGCCTGAGCTAAGATTATAACGCAGAATGACAAAACCCAACATACATCCCGCTCGAATAAAATGTTAACAATAACAAAGTTCCATACTTAACAGCAGTAAAGTAACTAACAATGCATACAGAATGAACAGTTATGAAGCTGATGAGGTAAATATTCATTTAACAAATCAGTATAGAGCAGTGTTTGTTTATTTATTTTTAATTTCATTTCTTTAAGACTTTTTGTTTTTAAAAAAAAAACTTTTTTTTTTTTAATTTTATTTCCTTAAAACTTTTTGTTTTTTAAAAAAACTTTTATTTATTTTTAATTTCACTTCATTAAAACTTTTTGTTTTTTAAAAAACTTTTAATTTTTAATTTTATTTCTTTAAAACTTTTTGTTTTTTTTAAAAAAAAAATTTAATTTTTTAATTTAATTTTTAAAACTTTTGTTTTTACTAAAAATTTTATTCTTTTTATGTTTATAACGTAAAAAAAATTACATTTTTACATACACTAAAGCAGTAAAACAGTAAATCAGTAAATCAAACCCTCCATCCCTCCAACCCCACCCTCACAATGATCTATTGATCTATTGATTCAAGTCACACCGACTATCATTTTGAATAAACATAACATAAAAACAAGTTCTTTATACACAGATCAACGTATATATATATATATATATATATATATATATATATATATATATATATATATATATATATTATATATATATATATATATATATATATATATATATATACCTACGTATCAAAATTTTCGTATTAAAAAAGCTAACCTACCATCAACTGATGTAAGAATATAATGTGCAACACCAAACCTAACACACCTTATGTACGAATAATTAAACTGTTAACATTAACAAAGTATCAACACCTGTTTCACTAAATTATTCAGATACAATCGAGAATTTGTTAAACTCCTCCCCTTTTTCGAAACATTACGCATATACCTATGGTTCTGTATGCGTTCGTTTTCGAAAACATTTAATGCAATACCATTGATTCTGTTTTATTAACAAAGTTTCACACTTAACAAACAGTAAAGTAACTAACATGGAACATACAAAAAATCGTAACCTATTCCTACCTTTTCTCCAAGCATATCTCTAACATAACAATGTTAATTTTACATTAACATGGTAAAATTTAACACAAAAAATTTATCATAACATTGACTAATTATTATATTGATCAACGAATATACGCTACGTAATAAAGTTTTTCACATCAAAGAAACTAACCTCAAAAGAAACCTATCAAAGAAACTAATGTACCTCAACAAAACCTAACACAACAACTTACACATGAATAAACTGTTAACATTACAAAGTTCCGCACTTAACATCAGTAAAATAACTAACATTGTCCGCAAAACGTAACCTAGTCATACTTTTTCAAACATTTCTCTAACGTATTAGCGTTAATTTGACATTCGACACAGTAATATTTAAACAAAAATTTATCACATCCTGTCCTAATTACATACAGAGCTAAGTTATATATGCTAACGTAAACAACGTTTTTTAAATTAACAGTAGTAATATTTAACAAAAATTTTTATCATGACATCTTAACCTACCTATCATAAACCCCAACAAATAATTGGCAAACATAACAAAGTTTTATACAGACATAACATAAAAATAAGTTCTCTGAATAAAATATCATATTAAATGTAATAGTTTACCGATTCCGAAGCACTAAATTCAGTAATCAAAAACCATCCATCCCATTACCCCACCCGTCCATCCAGGCCTTCCATTGATCTTGGATCTGTTGATCTCAGGTCACATTTCGAGTATCATTTCGGAAAACATAACATAAAAATAATTCTTTATATACTTACCAACGAATATATGCTAACGTAACATTGTTTTCACATTAATAAAGCTATCATAGCATTACCAGAACTAAGAATATAATGTACAATGACAAACCTAGCACATCTGACGCGCGAATAAAGGTTTTAGGCCTCAGCCCTTCGGGCTGAGGCCTACCCCTTCTTCGGAGGGGTAATGCCGCTTACACCCCTTCGGGGTGATCCCCCATCTCAGGATTCACACCATTTCAAGGGGCGCGTCCCCTTGGGTTTTCTCTCCGGAGGTGATGTGTTGCTTTAGATACTCTTGGTTAATGAAAACTTTTTATTCTTAAGAAGGTACGTTATGTTTAATATTACTATGATAGTGTGAAATTAACACTGATTTGTTAGAGAAATGATGAGTTTTGTAAGATATTACTATGTTAACTGTCGATGATGTGTTAGAGCCGTGAACCTAGGTTAAGTTTTTTGGTTTGAGTAATGAGGTTTGCCCGAGAAGGTTTGCTGTGTCTATGTTTATTCATAGATCAAAATGATGTTATACTCGAAACGAGTGACGCTTTGATGAGATAGTGTCAATCATAGTTCAAGATGTAGTATCTTTGATAAGATTGCGTCACTTTGTTAAAGGATTTTGTTAGATAATACGTCTTTACTTGTTGTTGATATGCATGAAAAGTGGGAACATATCGAGTATTGTATGACCTGTTAGCTACTTTACCTTTGATAAGTAGGGAATTTTCAGGATGATAGCGGATTAATCATACGCGAGGTATGTTAGGTTTGCATTTGTACATTATATTCTTAGTTCAGGTTATGATATGTTAGCTTTATTGATGCCTAAAACTTTGTTTGCGAAGCATATATTCGTAGGTCCACTATATAAGAACTTATTTTTATGTTATGTTTATCCAAAATGATACTCGAAATATGACTTGAATCAATAGTTCAATAGATTATAGATTGATGGGTGGGTAGGGACTGCCGGGATGGGTGGTTTGATTTACTGATTTACAGCTTTAAAATCTGTAAACTATTACGCTTTATTGTGATATTTTATTCAAAGAAGTTAATTTTATGTTATGTCAGGATAAAATTTTGTTATTTTTATGTTATGTTTGGTTAAAACTTTGTTATGTTTGCAATTATTCGTTGGGGATTATGATATTTGGCCGAGGTTATGATGAATTTTTGTTAAATATTACGAACTTGATGTAAAAAAATTTGGTACGTTAGCATTATATTCGTTGTCAGTATGATGATTAGACAGGGTTATGCTAAATTTTGCTAATGTCTACGTTTATTCATAGTTCTAAAATGATGTTATATTCGATTTGAGTGACACTTTGATGACTGTAGTGTCAGTTCATAGTTCATGATGCTGGTATCTTCGATAGATTGATCACTTTGTTAAGTGGTTTTGTTAAATAATACAGCATTAGCTGTTGCTGATATGTTGGAAAAGTGAGGATACATTGAGTTTTGTATGTCCTGCTAGCTACTTTACCTTTGATAAGTGGGGAATTTTGTGAATGTTAGCAGATTATTCATACGTGAGCGTATGTTAGTTTTTGTCGTTGTTACATTAATATTGTTTAGTTAGGTTATTATATTTTTAGACTTTATTATGTGAAACATTGTTACCTAACATATATTCATAGGTCTGTATGATAATATAGGTAAGGTTATGATAAAAATTTGTTAAATATTACTATTTAAGGTAAAAATATTTTTTTTTTTTTTTTCCCCAAAAATTGTTGAATTTTATTGTTACAGCATACGGTTGAAAAGGTGTGAACACGTACGTTCTCGGTGCCCATGTTAGTTACTTTACAGCTGTTAAGTATAGAATTTTGTTAATGTTGACTGTTTATTCGAACTTGGGATATGTTAAGTTTGTCGCTGTACGCTATATTCTTAGTTCAGTTAATGATATGTTAGCTTTATTGATGTTAAAGCTTTGTTACGTTAGCGTATATACGTTGGTCAGTGTGTGAAAACTTATTTTTTTATGGTATGTTTATCCAAAATGATACTAGAAATATGACTTGAATCGATAGATCAATAGATCATGGTAGGGTGGGTGGGAAGGGATGTAGAGGGTCGGATGGCTTGATTTACTGATTTATTGATTTACAGCTTTAAAAACAGTAAACTATTACACATTACTATGATATTTTTATTCAAAGAACTTGTTTTTATGTTATGTTTGGTTAAAACTTTGTTATTTTTAATGTTATGTTTGGGTAAAACTTTGTTGTGTTTGCAATTATTCATTGAGAGTATGATATTTAGGTATGATTATGATGAAAGTTTTGTTAAATTTTACTATGTTTAATGTAAAAAACTGTTACGTTAGCTTTATATTCGCTGTCAGTATGATAATTAGACAGGTTTACGCTAAATTTTTGTTAAATATTAACATGTTAATGTAAAATTAACATTGATATGTTAGAGATATGCTTGAAAAAGTGTGAATAGGTTGCGGTTTGTACGCTGTGCTAGGTACTTTACTCTTGATACGTATGGAACTTTGTTAATGTTAGTAGTTTATTCGCGCGTCAGGTGTGCTAGGTTTGTCATTGTACATTATATTCTTAGTTCTGGTAATGCTATGCTAGCTTTATTAATGTGAAAACAATGTTACGTTAGCATATATTCGTTGGTAAGTATATAAAGAACTTATTTTTATGTTATGTTTATCCGAAATGATACTCGAAATGTGACCTGAGTCAACAGATCACAAGATCATGGAAGGCTGGATGGACGGGGTGGGGATGGGATGGATGGTTTGATTTACTGATTTAGTGCATTAGGATCGGTAAACTATTACACTTTAATATGATATTTTATTCAGAGAACTTATTTTTATGTTATGTCTGTATAAAACTTTGTTATGTTTGCAATTATTTGTTGGGGTTTATGATAGGTAGGTAAGGTCATGATAAATTTTTGTTAAATATTACTATGTTAATTTAAAAAACGTTGTTACGTTAGCATATATTCGTTAGTCTGTATGATAATTAGACAAGGATGTGATAAATTTTTGTTAAATATTACTGTGTCAATGTCAAATTAACGCTAATATGTTAGAGAAATGTTTGAAAAAAGTATGACTAGTTTGCGTATTGCGGACAATGTTAGTTATTTTACTGATGTTAAGTGCGGAACTTTGTTAATGTTAACAGTTTATTCATGTGTAAGCTGTGTTAGGTTTGTTGTTGTACATTATTTTCTTAGTTCGGGTTATGTTATGTTAGCTTTATTGATGTGAAAAAACTTTATTACGGTAGCGTATATTCGTTGATCAGTAAGATAATTAGTCAATGTTATGATAAATTTTTGTTAAATATTACCATGTTAATGTAAAATTAACATTGTTATGAAAAAGGGGAGGAGTTTGAACAAATTCTCGAATTGTATCTGAAAACTTTAGTGAAACAGGTTTGATACTTTGTTAATGTTAACAGTTTATTCGTACATAAGGTGTGTTAGGTTTGGTGTTGCACATTATATTCTTACATCAGTTGATGGTAGGTTAGCTTTTTTAATATGAAAATTTTGTTACGTAGGTATATATATATATATATATATTATATATATAATAATATATAATATATATATATATATATATATATTATATAATATATATTATAATATATTATATATATAATATATATATATATATACGTTGATCTGTGTATAAAGAACTTGTTTTTATGTTATGTTTATTCAAAATGATAGTCGGTGTGACTTGAATCAATAGATCAATAGATCATTGTGAAGGGTGGGGTTGGAGAGATGGGGGGTTTGATTTACTGATTTACTGCTTTACTGCTTTAGTGTATGTAAAAATGTAAAAAAATTTTGCGTTATAAACATAAAAAGAATAAAATTTTTAGTAAAAACAAAAGTTTTAAAGAAATAAAATTAAAAAATTAAAAGTTTTTTTTAAAAAACAAAAAGTTTTAAAGAAATAAAATTAAAAATTAAAAGATTTTTAAAAAACAAAAAGTTTTAATGAAGTGAAATTAAAAATAAATAAAAAGTTTTTTTAAAAAACAAAAAGTTTTAAGGAAATAAAATTTAAAATAAAATAAAAAGTTTTTTTTAAAAACAAAAAGTCTTAAAGAAATGAAATTAAAAATAAATAAACAAACACTGCTCTATACTGATTTGTTAAATGAATATTTACCTCATCAGCTTCATAACTGTTCATTCTGTATGCATTGTTAGTTACTTTACTGCTGTTAAGTATGGAACTTTGTTATTGTTAGCATTTTATTCGAGCGGGATGTATGTTGGGTTTTGTCATTTTGCGTTATAGTCTTAGTTCAGGCTATGATTGTTAGCTTTATTGACGTGAAAACTTTGTTGCGTCAGCATATACTCGTAGACCTTTAGGATAATTAGGTTAGGTTATGGTAAATTATGTTAAATGTTACTCTGTTAATGTTAAAATGACAGGGATTATGTCTAGAGAAATATGTTTGATAAAAAGGTATGAATAGTGGTGGTACGTTCTGTATGCAATTGTTAGTTACTTTACTGTGCAAAATAAGAAACTTTGTTAGATGTTAACTGTTTATTCGTGTTTAAGCTGTGTTAGGATTGCTGTTGTGCACATTATATTCTTAGGACAGATTATATGTTAGCTTTTATTGATGTGAAAATCTTTGCAGGCATTAGCGTATTTTCGTTGGTCAGTATGACAATTAGGTAAGTATTGATAAATTTTTGTTAAATTGTTAGTATTTAGTGTAAAAATACAGTGAACGTTTAGAAGTATTGTTTGAAAAAGTGAACTGGGACGTTCTGTTATGCTGACGGATAGTTACTTCCTGCTGTTAAGTAGTACTTTGTTTAATGTTGACTGTTTATTGGAACATAAGGTTATGTGTAGGTTTTGGTTCATATACATTATATTCTTAAGTTCTGGCTATGATATTATGTTAGCTTTATTGAGGCGAAAACTTTGTTACGTTAGTATATTCGTTGTTCAGTATGATAATTAGGTTAGGCTATGATAAATTTTTTGTTAAATGTTACTATGTTAATGCAAAATAACAGTTATATGTAGAGATATGTTTGAAAAAGTGTTGAATATTTTCTGTATGCAACGTTAGTTACTTTTCTTGTTGTAGTATTGTCTTTGTTAATGTGACTGTTTATTCGTTATTTAAGATGTTAGGTTTAATGTTTACATTTATATTCTTGCATCATGTTATGGTTTATGTTAGCTTTATTGATTATGGAAACTTTGTTACGTTCAAGATATATTACGAAGGATTGTATGAAAAGCAGCTTATTTTCATGCTTTGTTTACACCAAATGATACTCGACAAATACTTGAATCAAATAGGATCATAGCTCAAATAGATCAGGCGTTGGGACGGGCGAGGCGGGAGTATGGATTGTCTGATTTACTGATTCCGTGATTTATTCGTTTTAGGGTATGTAAAAACACACATTTTTTACGTTATAAACATGAAAAGTGTAAAATTTTTAGTAAAAAACAAAAAGTTTTAAAGAAATAAAATTAAAAATAAATAAATTAAAAATAAATAAAAGTTTTTTAAAAGCAAAAAGTTTTAAAGAGATAAAATTAAAAATAAACAAAAGTTTTTTTAAAAAATAAAAAGTTTTAAAGAAATAAACAAAAAGTTTTAAAGAAATAAAATTAAAAATAAATAAAAGTTTTTTTAAAAACAAAAAACTTTTAAAGAAATGAAGTTAAAAATAAATAAAATAAATAAACAAACACAGCGTGCTACTGATTTGTTAAATGAATATTTTTTTCCTCAGCTTCGTATCTGATCGTTCTGTATGCATTGTTAGTTACTTTACTGTTGTTAAATATGAAACTTTGTTATTGTTAGCAGTTTATTCGATCGTAAGGTATGGTAGGTTTTGTCATTGTACATTATATTCGTAGTTCATTTAAGACTATGTTTGCTTTATTGATGTGAAAACTTTGTTACGTTAGTATATATTCTTTGATCAGGATGACAATTACACCAGGTAATGATAAAATTTTGTTAAATATTACTATGTTAATGTGAAAATATCCATGATATGTTAGAAAAAGGGTGAATAGGGTGTGTTAGAATTGTCATTGTACATTATATTCGTAGTTCAGGTGAGGCTATGTTTGCTTTATTGATGTGAAAACTTTGTTACGTTAGCCTGTATTCATTGGTCAGTATGATAATTACACAAGATTATGATAAATTTTTGTTAAATGTTACTATGTTAATGTAAAAATATCAGTGATATGTTAGAAAAAGTGTAAGTATGATATGATCCGACTGTCGTCGAAGATGGATGCGTTAAAAATAGAAAGGAAGAAAATAAAGAGAAGAAACTGGAGAACACCAGAGGGAAGCCTGAAGATTGCTGAAAAAAGAAGAGCTTCAGCTAAAGTTCGAACAGTTTCAGAAAATGTGAATGTTTTTGACAGTGGTCCTGGCCAGAATATTATTGAAAAAAAAATTTAACAAATTAATAAATTTGCTTTTAATTAAAACTTTAATGAAAGAATCAACATCTTACTTTTCGATAAAATTTAGTGGTGAAGCAGCAAAATTTTCGCTATGATTCTTTTCACATAGATAAAAAAAAGGAAAAAAAGAATTATCTGAAATAAATGGAGCAGCGTCAAAATTTTTAGCCCATTTCTTTTGAATTATTTTAAACTTTGCTTGTAAATATAAAAATGCATCATGTAATTCTGGCCAGTGAAGTTTGGATAAAGGAACGTATAAGATCATATGGAGAATGGATATTCGGCTCAGTCGGCTCGTATGAAGATTTTCTTCCCATAGTTCAAGAAGGAATAGATCAAACACCAAATAACGTCCGGTAGCTCAGCGGGAGAGCACTCGCCCAACTACGCGAGAGACCCAGGTTCGTCACTGGTCCGGCGTTTGAGGGTGAGCTGTTCTTTCTTGACTCCGTCTTGTTCAGCTTAAAATTGGCACCACCCCCCCCCAAAATAGGGCGCTGCCCGAGGGGGGGGGGGTTTAAAATTGTGTTAAAAAAAAAAAAAAAAAAAAAAAAAAAGTAGATTACGTTCTGTGCCCAATGTTAGTCACTTTACTGTTGTTAAGTATGGAACTTTGTTAATGTTAGTTTTTTATTCATGTTTAAAATGTGTTAGGTTTGTGAATGTACATTATATTCGTAGTTCAGGTAATGCTATGTTTGCTTTATTGATGTGAAAACTTTGTTACGTTAGCATATATTCAATGATCAGTATAATAATCGGACAAGGTTTATGATAAAAATTTTGTTAAATATTAACATATTAATGTAAAATTAACATCGGGATTGGGTAAGGAGGTAGGGAGGGGTGGATGGTTTGATTTACTGATTTACAGGTTTAGGGTATGTAAAAATACAAATTTCTTAAGTTATAAATATGAAAAGCATAAAATTTTAGTAAAAACAAACTGTTTAAAGCATGTAAAACAAAAATACATGAAAGTTTTGTGTTATGTTATACAAAATATGACAGGAATCAATAGATCATAGATGGGGAGGGGCGTGAGGGGGGAGGGGAGGGGAAGACTGGGGAGGCTCCAGAGCCTCCAAAGCCTCCAGAGCCTCCACAGCCTGGTTTGATTTATATAAAAAAAAGTAAATTTTTTAAGTTATAAACTTAAAACGAATAAAAAATGTTTAATTTTTTTTTTTTTTTTTTTTTAATTTTTTAAAAAAAAGTTTGTAAATTTTTAGAAAATTAATGTTTTAAAAAAAATGTTACATTTTTTTTTTTTTTTTTTTTTTTTAAAAATTTTTTAATTTTTTTTTTTTTTTTTTTTTTTTCTGTATCGAGGATACATCATAAGAAAGATGTATATCTAGTTTCATCGTTCTATGTCAATATTTCAGGTTTGGGGGGGGAGCTGGTGACCCCGTTTTGTTTGTGTATGGTTATTTACCATATATGATGTGAGTACCTTATATGAAAGGTATATACCGAGTTTCATCGTTCTATGTTAATATTTCATATTTGGGGGCCGGACCCCTAAATGGGGTCCCGTCGGTTATTTTACATCGGTACACCTAAGATACATCTGAAGAAGGGCTGTATACCAAGTTTCGTATATATATATAATATTTCAGACACCCTTGTGGTTAACAGCAAATGGGGCACCCATAGACGGTTTACACCCGGCTACATCTGAGATACATCCTCAGAAGGTTGTATACCGAGTTTCATCACTCTACTGTTAATATTTCAGATGGGGCCGGGTCCCCCAAAA
>JABUQX010082088.1:5000-15000 GCA_015478945.1 Trachelipus rathkii
AAATTTTAATTGTTCATATCCATAATTATGTAAAAATATTGTTTGTATTTTAAATGTTTGTATGTTTGTTATTCTAAGAATATAATCAAATTATGCGTATGTTTAAATGACCCTTTATTTTCTGCATAATTTAACATTTTTATCTTTCATAATTCAACATGTTTGGATTATGGGCAGAAACTCATTTTTGAATTCCAGTTATGCTCGTATTTGAATATTTACATTTCTTGTATATTATTTTTGCCTTCAAATGTTTATATGTCTACTTATGTCTTCGGACATAATTAGATATGTTTGCATTTGAAAGTATAACTATGTATTTTAGTTATTATTTCTTGTATAATTATTATAACATACTTTCTCACTCCGTGTTTAGCGCAGGAAGTAATGTAGCACTCCATTAACTTTGTAAAAATTTTAATTTATGTTCGTACTTATGCTAAGATTTGCGCGAGCAAAATTTTAGCATAAGTCAAAGTGAAAATATATATAAACTCGTCCTTTTGAGATGCTCTTCAGTCAGATAAAGTCAGATCAAATTATTAAGAATCAGAAGAAAATCTCACTCAAGATACTCTCTCCAGAAATCCTCCCGGCAAGAGCGATAAACTTCAAGGAAAAGGCTGCGACTTGAATTTCGATCACAAATTTTCGCACTAAACGAAGAGTCAGAGGCAATTGTGGAAAACGCGCTGGAAAAGGCTGTGACTACCAATTCGCCTACGAAGAGAGAGTATCTCAACAGAAGGGACTTTTATTACTTCTTTACTTTTATTGAATATCTCTACTTATGTTGAATAAAAACATCATTTCAAATATGGATTTTTAATTTACCAACCTCTTATATAGGGTGCTTGCTCTTAAAATAAACAACCATATTAGCAAGTTATAAAAAAAAAAAATAATATATATATATAATATATATATATATATATATATATATATATATATATATATATATATATATATATATATATATATATATATATATATCAGAGGGCGAATCCTGTCGAAAAATGTTTTGAGCATGTTGAAAGATAAATACTATCCTCTATCTCTAAACCAATAGTCAACTCATATATATATATATATTAATATATATATATATATTATAATATATATAAATATATATATATATAATATATATATATATATATAATATATATATATATATATATTACAAAACCCTTCATATTTTCCATAATTAACCCAACGACTTACAACCCATACAAATTATATAATAAATTATATAGCATACGAACGAAATCTTTAAAATGAATTTGCACTAAACCATCATTTATATAATAGAAATCTTTTCTCGTGTTTTATAACCTCGATGGTTCAATGGATAACACCATGTTCAATGTGCCCGTATGACGGACGTTCGAATCATTCGAACATTTTGTTGTTTATTATTTAATATGCTACAACTAATTTAATTTAAATAAAATTAAGTTGTTTAGCCCAGACTACGGTAAAATAATTATATTAAAATATTTAAACATCAATTAAAATATTAAAATGAACTTAAAAATAAATTATATATATATATATATATATATATATATATATATATATATATATATATATATATATATATATATATATATATATGGTGTATGTGCTTATGCGTCATCAAACAACAGCAAAAGCATAAATACGTTCATTTGCATACACGTGTACATAAAAAACATATGCACCGCCGTCTGCTCCAATATATATATATATATAGCATAGCATATATATATATATATATATATATTGTTATATATATATATATATATATATATATATATATATATATATATATATATATAATCATTAGTTTACATTCAATCGACTCCGATTTTCGGTCACCCCATTTACTCCAAACAGTTTTTTTGGTTACTGCTTACTTAAGCTCGCCGTGGTCCGTGCCTGTATCGTATTCAGCGACAGTTGAATCAACGAGTCTTTGATCAAACCCTCCTTCTACTTTTTACTTATCATTCCCAACATAAGTGACTTTTCTTAGCGATACTCTGAGCATAATAAGTTAGATATATGGCGCAACATTATATATATATATATATATATATATATATATATATATATATATATATATATATATATATATATATATATATATATATATATATATATATATATATATATATATATATATATATATATATATATATATATATATATATATATCTCAGTGGCGTTTTCTCTATGAATACAAAGCATACAATGAATGCGTACGTATGTTGAGTAAAATAATTACGGCATGTATACTTTGGTGGGATGAAAATAACATAATATTAAATATTATAAATATTTTATATTAGTAAATTTTATATGCTGGCTTTAAATGCAAGAAATTCAGAAAAAATCCGCTTCTAAATGAAAACTAGCCCTTATTCTATTAGTAAATATGGCCAAAAATGCAATGCAAATGAGAATGACAGATTGCTTATAGATTGGGAAAACAATTTTATTCAATAATAGGCCTTATCGCATGACTAAATACGGCCTAATTTTTTTTTTTTAGCATTATGCCTTTAAACCAAAGTTATTTTTCTGCTTCTAGTAAGGGAGAAAAATTAATGTATTTAGATCTTAAATCAAAAGTGAATAAGGTTTAAATTTAGTGGCTTTTTTTCACATAACGCCTTTATTCATCATTACGCATTTCAGTTTTATATATATATATATATATTTTATATATATATATATATATATATATATATATATATATATATATATATATATATATATATATATAAAGATATATATATATATTATATATATATATATATATATATAGCATATATATATATATATATATATATATATATATATATATATATATATATATATATATATATATATATATATATATATATATATATATATATAATATATATATATATATATATATATATATATATATTTTAGAGCCACAATCCATATCTCAAAAACTACAACAGCTACCGGAAAAAAGAATACATTGCTGCAAGCCTAGCAAAAATTTTACCGAGGAAACTGTAAAAAAAAAAAAACAAAAATCTCGAAAACTACAAAGCTACAGGAAATGAAACAGTATTTTAAATCCTTTGTAAAATTTAAGCTTACCAATATAAAGATAAATAAAAAAATTAAAGATAAAAATATAAAATTGGCTATTTTTTTGGGGGCTTGGACATAGTATATATATATATTATTTGTAAAGGTATTACACGTGGCAATTTAGGGGCCTGAGCCACGGGGAACACAGTGGGGACGTTTTCCATGCCCAGTAGGGAGGGGAGGAGGAGCCCCGCGGACAATCTAAATACCAAAGAGCGGGGGGTTCCGGAGACTTTGGATTTTGTACAACTTTTGAATGGCAAAAAATTTAAACTATACAATATTAGTTTTCCTCAAAAGGCTTTTCAATCTTTAAAAATAAACTACCGTTCTTACTTTGACTTTCCACGTTTGCGATCTGAATTGTGTATTGCATACTGAAACAAAATTTTTGCTAAAGATAATGTTGACGAAATCCTTAAGTATTTATTAGAGAATAAGATTTCAGAATGCCTTAAGGAACTCTATAGACTGTTAATTTTAACTCTAACTATACCAATATCAAGTGCGAGTGTTGAACGCACATTTTCAGCTCTCAATTAAGAGAACTAAAACATATTTGAGAAACTCTCAAATGAAAGTAAGATTGTCCAATCTTTCCCTAATATCGATAGAAAAAATTATCTTAAGAAACATGGAAAATAAAGACAATTTTTATAATTTAATAATAGAAGAATTTTGCAAAACGACCAGGAGAATAGATTTCATGTTCAAGTAAACCTTCCGTAATATTTAAAGTAAGTAATATATATATATATATATAGTTTTAAAGGATAAACATTTTCTTTAGCTTTTATATATATATATATATATCGGTTATATATATATATATATATATATAGTTTTAAAGGATAAACATTTTCTTTAGCTTTTTAGTTTCCAGCATTGCATGCGTCCAAACATGAGGCAGGAATCGCCACTGATATATATATATATATATATATATATATATATATATATATATATATATATATATTATTATATATATATATATATATATATATATATATATATATATTTATTTATGATTAATTTAATGTTATAATTTTTTAATGTCTTCGAGATAAGAGTCTTCGATGGAAACGAGCGTACGTTCGAGGATTGATCCCTCGAATTATCTTTGAATTATTCTCTAAATCACGTTCAGATCATTCAAATTATATATAAATATATATATATATATATATATATATATATATATATATATATATATATATATATATATATATATATATATATATATATATATATATATATATATATATATTTATGTCACATATGGAAAGGTAATATTTTATTTTTTAAAACTAAATTTAAATTTGTCTTGCATGTTATTTTATATACTCAACATTATTTTGTAATTACCCGAACTTAAATATTGTTAATATTTCATGATGTAATTTAATTTTCAATTTAATTTGTTATTAAAAGTAATATTCAATTTTTATTCACGATATATTTAATTTTCCATTCGGTTTTCCATTTATTGTTTATTGAAAATATGTTTTAATTTCAATTATAATTAATTATAATGCTTTAGAAATTATTATTATTGGGCAATTATTATTATAATAACAAAGGTTAAAGCTGGAAACTATAACTATATATATATATATATATATATATATAAAGGTATCCAGCTTTATATATATATATATATATATATATATATATATATATATATATATATATAATGGTTCCAGCTTTAACCTCTGTTATTACCGTGTTTTACTAACCCAGTAGTGCCCGATTTGACCCTGATGCAGTGATCGTAGGAGGCAATGAAAAATGCCATTTTCGATTTTTTAATTAATATAAAATACAATCCCAAACACTGCTGGATTCCTCTAAAACCGTTCCACTTCGCCAACAAAAACAATAAATTTTACATAGTTCCCAGCAATTCTTCTTTATTTTCCCAAAGTGATTCTTTAGATTATATATATAGATAGTATATATATATATATATATATATATATATATACAAATATATATATATATCTATATATATATATATATATATATATATATATATATATATCAAGAAGAGATTTTTTCTGAACTCAAAGCATGCATTGCAAATATATAAATATGTTGATATAGGTTCCTACATGTAGGAGTGTAGTCTGACATAGTATTAATTACATTTCAAAATTTTTGAAGAAGTTATCATAGCATAATATTTTAAATGTGATATTGAATAAAAGACTATAAAAGGTTTCTCAGCCTCTCTATTCAAATGTCCAAAACATTCTACGTCTGAAAACATTGAAATCACCTAAAGCAACTAGAGTTTGTTCTAAACCAAATTTTTACATAAGCTTTGTTTAAAAAACTTGCGATTTAATCTTTGAGCACAAGTAGCTTAAGGAAATATAGATACATCTGCGTTGAGAAAAAAAATTTGATCTATATTCAGCTATACCATATGAACCATATATTAAAGCGAATTTATTATTGAAAGCTTTTCTACAAAAAAAAAGCAAAAAAAAAAAACGTTGTCTAGAACTTTTAGTACATAATTTCTATTAATTTATTCCAAATTATATATATATATATATATATATATATATATATATACATATATATATATATATATATATATATATATATATATATATATATATATATATATATATATATCTAATGATTTCCTACAATGCTAATATCAAGATTTATTTGCTAAACTGCATGCTTTAATAAAAGTGCCACGATCAGCCATATATATATATATATATATATATAGCAGTTACTATATATATATATATATATATATATATATATATATATATATATATATATATATATATATATATATAAAGTTTAAAATGCAATCTCCACATTCGAAAATGTACTGAACATATTCAAAATTCCCAAACGTTAAAATTTCTAAAGAATTAAAAATCACTTTTTTTGTTTTAATCACTAAAACTTTTAATAGACATACTAATTTTAAAGTTTATAGTAAAAACACTCATTAAAATTATTACCAACATTGGTTCTCTATACATTGAGAGATGCTCTTCATATTGAGAGGTTATAGATTTTACCGTCCTCAATTTTGATTGGAGAAATTAAACATATTAAAAAGATTTTTGAAATTTTAAAATATTCATTATGTCATGAATAAAACATAGTTTGGCAAGTAAAAATTTTCTAACCATAATGACTCTGGATCATTCAAAATAGAATTTTTCAGTATGTTCTCGTAATTTAGAATTCGAATGTAGAAAGATTGTCCCCAAAATGCAAATTTAGTAAATCAGAAAATACCATTTTGCAAGGAAAATAATTCTGAAATCTATTAGAGGAAAAAATAATAATGTTGGACTGTTTAAAATACACTGCATAGATTACCCAAAGAAAGATATAGAAGAAACCATTAATTTTAAAAGAAGAATTTATCAACATTCCTATTATTTAAGAGTTATATATAAATTCAGCTATCGTAACTCATAAAAGGATATGAAGTCATTACAGATATTAATAATGCATCTTTCTTTGCCTTAATATATAACAACAGGTGTAGGAAATTAGCTAAATAATTTTTAAATCGTAACAAAACTAATATGAATATTAATAGAGAAGCATTTTCACTTGATACTATCACAAATAATATTTTGAAGAGAAAGAGATTTCTGGTAGCTGAGTTCGATGATTTCGTCAAGGGTTCATTTGACGTCATAGTTTTACTTTTTTAATTTTAATGTTGACCTCGTTTTATATTACTTCAATAAGGAAACAAGGTTCATGTTTCGAAAGCTCACGATTTTAATGATTTTTTTTTTATTTTATTAATTCTATGTTTTTAATTATTTTTTATGAATTTTAATATATATATATATATATATATATATATATATATATATATATATATATATATATATATTATATATATATATATATATATATATATATATATATATATATATATATATATATATATATATATATATATATATATATATATTTATATATATATATACTCATCTGCATAATATAACTTCTTTGTTCTTATTATACTTCTGTCACATTAATACATCGTCTTCTTATGCATTAAAACATTAAGTTTAGTTCCTAAATTTAAATACACCTAAAGAAATTATTTAAACCCATAAAATAACAACACATGATGTAATATTATAATTAAACAATTAAAATGATTTTTGCCTTCTTATTAAGATCTTAAACACAAAATGTTTACTCTGTAAAACCTTTCATGTACATTTTTTCGTGTATACGTTTGTATGAAAAGAGTGTACAGTTGTCTCCATATACGTCTGTTGTGTTGGTGTTTATAAAAGCCCGAAGCTTTGTTTGTAAAATTAAAGCCCAATTGATCGTGCATCAAATGTGTTAAATGAAAATTACTTGAGAGAACCTTTCGAATAAAAAATCGCTCACCACTTTTCCTCGGTTTATCGTCGTCTTTTGTAAGCAGGACCAAGAAACATTTATCATTTGAACCGCTCTTTCAAAGGCTTTAAAAGAGATGCTTATATCGTCTTATTCATTTACCATTCCCTCCTTCCCTTCCTTCTTTCTTCGTCCGCAATATCCACATAATCCTGCTCTTTCAAAAGGTTTTAGAATGAATATTGCATAAGTATGTGAATAAGCACTGCAATAGTGAAGCGAGAGGAGTAAAAAGAACACTGGAAAAAAAGAACCAAAAAGAAACCAGTCAGAAAAGGAGAAAAACTCTATAGATGAAAGTAAGAAAACTATGAAGATTAAAGATATGATGACAAATAGGAAGAATAATAATAGGAAGAAAAATAGGAAGAAATACTAATTATCTTGATAGGAATCGAAATGCTTTAAATAAAGGTTTTAATACGTCTTTTGCAAACTACTTATAGGAAGCGCTGTAAAATGATCAAACAGATAGTATTCATTGCACTAATAATGATAATAATAATAATAATAATAATAATAATAATAATAATAATAATAATAATAATAATAATAATAATAATAATAATAATAATAATAATAATAATAATAATAATAATAATAATAATAATAATAATAATAATGAAGATCCAAAACACTGAATAGATAAAGCAAAGAAACAGAGAGAAACAAAAAAAAACAGATAAAGGCATTGATAAAATTGCAGTTTATCATGAGAGAGAGAGAGAGAGAGAGAGAGAGAGAGAGAGAGAGAGAGAGAGAGAGAGAGAGAGAGAGAGAGAGAGAGAGAGAGAGAGAGAGAGAGAGAGACTTTCATGTCATCAAATACTGTCATAGGAAAGGTCAGAAAAAAATATGTACAAAATGTATATCATTTATTAAGCGTCCGTTGAGAAGACGTAATCTCTTCGCTTTACATGAAAATACCAACAAATGAAGTTAAGACTTATTTTTAGTCTGCATTTTACTTATTATTAGGGTCATATGAAACGTGTGCGTATGTCTTTGTGTGTGTGTGTGTGTGTTGTCATTTACAGAATGCAAGATTCATACACTCTGTGAAAACATTCATACTTTCATTTACTCTCATAATAAACAATATATACGTAGATTCATACACAGGTGCATTCAAATATTAATGCGTTAAGTTCTTAATAGTTGCTGATGTTACTCTCTGTTTCGGCATCAATTTAAATTATCTGCCATCTCTCTGTCGCGTATACACACACACACACACACACACACACATATATATATATATATATATATATATATATATATATATAATATATATATATATATATATATATATTATATATATATATATTATAATAATCTAACATCACCAACCCAAGCCTACCTAAAATGAACCTAAACCTAATCTATTATAACATGCCTGACCTAACTGAAAAACTCCGACCTAACTAACAACTCTAACCCAACCGCAACTACTAACGCAGGAAGCTAATTATGTATTCCACCTATCTATATACCGCTATGTGACCTAATTTAACAGTTAGTTGTTACATGAGTATGAAATCATAACAAAATAATACATATATATATATATATTATATATATATATATAATATATTATATATATATATATATATATATAGGTGGATATTTCAATTAGGTATATAGCTACTTGTTAATATTTTATTATTTTTTTTTTTATTATTATTATTATTGGAAATGCACCTTCCATTCCTTTTATCATATTACTTTACAAATTTTCATATCTTAATCTTCTTATGAATACTTTTGACTTTAACTCTCAAAAGATTTAACTTTTTAAAAAGTTAACTTCAATTATAATGAACGTCTTCTTCCAATTTCCACATTTTTCCTTTTTAAATTTTAAACCTCTTAAATTCTTAATACATTTGACAATTCTTTCCAGCTCATTAATTTTAGTCAATTAAGCTTTATCTATTTAATTTTAATCATAATGTATTATATATATATATTTTATAATAAATTTTTATTAAATTACAGTCAAGAAATTATACAATTTTTGGGACTTGTTCATTATAAAATAATATCATTTATTCATATATAAAAAAAATTATAATTTATTTTTATATAATTTTCTTTAGTATATAGCTATATAAGATATTCTTTATATATATATATATATATTATATATATATAATATATATAATATATATATATATAGTATATATATCATTATATATAAATATATATATAATATTATTATATATATAAATTATAATATATTATATATATACATATATATATATATATATATAATATATATATATATAATATATACTATTATTATATTTTATATTCATTATAATATATATATATATTATATATATATATATATATATATATAATATATATATATATATATATATATTATATATATGTATATATATATATATATTATATATTATATATATATATATCTATATAATATATATCTATTATTATATATATATATATA
>JABUQX010082088.1:22500-28155 GCA_015478945.1 Trachelipus rathkii
ATATATATATATTTATAGTAAGTATATATTAGATTATATTATTTAGTATAGTATATAGTATATCTGTGTATATTTAATTTATATATATATATTATCATATGTTATTAAATATAATTATATGATATATATATATAGCGTTTTAAAAAAAACACTTTTAAAAAAACAAATTCTATTTTACATTTTTAATATTTTTTATTAGGAGCTTTCGCTTTGCTGATCTGATAAGCCTTTATCAAGTAAAAGAGAAACGATTGTCTTCACGATCTGCTGTTGAGATATAGATAATTTGCTATTTGGGTGATGATTTTGTTTTTTTAGCTCTTTGAGTGTTTTTTGGATGAAAGCCAGATGGAATTTTGTCATGTGGGCTCAATCTTATATCTCCTGTGGTGTTTGTTAAAATTGTTGTATTGTATATATAGCTAGATATTGATTCCAATGATTTTTCTTTTTTTGTTGTATGGTTTGGTGGTTTTAGTAAGGTGGAATTTAGGGTTTTAATTTTATGTTGTGTATGAGTACGGTGGTTTGGTTTAAGAGCTGGAATTTTTTATTATGCTTTGTAGGTCAATATTTGTGTTGAATAAATGTTGCCGATTCCAAATCCATTGCAGTTTGTACCAATTATAAACTGAGGTACAATTATGGTATGGTATTTGATATACACACTGTGTTTGTGGATTTTGTATTTTGGGGTTTGAGTATGTGGTTTTTAAGGAGAAGGTATTTGTTTTGTGTGAATATGATTAGATTTTGGAAGGTGTTGTTTTATGTTATGATTTAGGCGCGTAGGGTAGGGGGAAGAAATGTTGATCTTGAATATTTTTCTTTTTGTTCGTCGTTTGAATAGAATTATGTTTTGCTTTTTTGTGAAGCTAAGTTTATTTCGATAAGTGGGGTTATTAAGATTAATTTGTGATCATGTTGAATAAACTATTATTGCTTCAGGTGGCTAAGTTGTTTGGGGAGTTAAATAATGTTCTAAGATATAGGGCTGCTAGCGTGGCGATTTTGATATTTTTGGTGTGGGCTGAATACCAGTGTTATGTATGTGGGGTGAAGAAGTAATTCTTCTATAGATGGAATAGGTAATCAGTAGAGATTCCCATGTTATTAGTATATCTAAGAAGGGTAGAGTTTAATTTGAGGGTCAGTTCATGATGTCAAGAGATAGAAGGATGTATTTATTTATAACGTGAGGCATGTGTTTAAGGTTTTATATGGGGAATAGCTAAGAATACATCGTCTATCGTATCATAGCCAAGTAAGAGTTGAGAGAGCAGAGTGGTCGGTAGGATATAATAGTGTTCAAATTCAGCTCCATGAATAATTTGCAGAGTAGCGGGAAAAGAGGGTAACCCATGCGTTTTTTTAAGGCCCATAAGATTTGTTTGTAATATTGGTTTGATGAAAGAGAAGAAGTTTATGGTTTAAAGTTTAGAGAATTGGTCTTGATAAGTGAAAAGGGTGCGGTTATGTATTTGGCTGGTGGTCTAAGTATTTTCTGGAGAGTCGAGGAAGGATGAGTCGCGGTGTACAGTGATGTAAATTCGAGGTGTAACTACAGTCAGAAGTTCACCACGCATGCGTGTGTGGATATGGGTTGAGTTGGAGTTTTTGTTCGTTGAATGAAATATTCTGGCTGGTGTGTTCGCGTAATATTGTGAGAAGAAGATTTGCTGACCCGATGATGGTTTTAGTCAGTGTTCGAAAGCCTATCGATGAGGTTTTGTTAGTGCATTGCAATTAAGTCGTTTGAGATTATGGGCCTGCAGAGGCAATGTTGTTTTTATGTATTGTTGGGTTGCTATTGATATAATGCAGGCTGGTCATGATACGCTTTGATTATTTATGTGGTATATTTTGGGTTTGCTCTTTTCATATTTGTTTAGGTTTGGGCTGTTGAAAGGGTCCAAGAATGAGTTTATTTAGAATTTTTTTTTTTGTGAAGGGATGTAGGGTCACTTGTGTTAATTTAAATGTGGTTAACATTTTGGTGACTAGCCTTTGTGGTTTAAAGTTACAATGCTGTTACCTTTAGTCACTTACTAGTAATTTGACAATATTCTTATTATTTTGTTAATTTAGTTAATGCTTGTAAATACTCATTGAGGGTGTTTTTCTTTTTTTTTAACCATAAATTTTAGATTTTCTGGTCTAATTTTTGAATAAAATGTTGAACGTCTTTCTTTGTTTGTTTTTGAGCCACTGTACCAAAATCTATTGTAAAATCTAATGATTTCTCCCTTTCCTTTGCATAACGATAAGATAAGCCTAATAATATTTTATCTTCTGTCTTGAGATTGTAATTTGATCAGGTATTATGAGATAATCGAGGGAACGGAGAAGTGTACGTAGACTTTTCTTGAAATTAGATGAGAAATTGTATATTTCATGCTACGGTTTATGGTTGATGATTATTTTGTCTTTTCAGTTTTTGTGATTCGTCGAGTAATTTGGTGAATTGTAAACACCGTTACTGGTGGATAAGCTGTTAAGATCCATTATCGTAATGAAACTTTTTAATGCTTGTACACCTGTGGGAAACCTGACTTTATATCTCAGATCTTAACTTCATATTTTATTTTTTCATTAATTGCGTCTATATATGCTCTGTAAACGGAGTAAATTTTTTACTTTGGAACTAGTCGGAATCAATGTTTTTGGTATATCAGGTTTATAACAACTGTTCTTCAGAAATGTACGTTGGCATTTTTTTTGTGTTCTGGTTTATCATTGTGTTTCCAATAGAATTGTAACTTTAAAAAGTTTTTTTTATTTTTTTTTTAAAAAGTGATATATATATTATATTACTATATATATATATATATCTATATATAATTATATATTATATATATAATATATATATAATATAATATATATTATTATATAATATATATTATATATATATTATAATATATAATATATTATATACATTAGTATAATATATTATATATATACTATTATATATATTATATATATATATATATATATATATATATTATATATATCATATATTATATATATATATATAATATAATAGGAACTTCTTTAAAAGGAAGTTAACCGATATATCTTCCCTTTTTTTCCATTATTCAAGGCATAGTGCGTCAAGGTTGCCAATAACAGTTTGTTTGTTTTTTTAACTAAAGGAATACCCCAAGATTAATCCGCAAAGATGGAAGAGTCAGGGTCTCTCGGCCCTCAGCGTGGACGACGGGGGGACTTCGTCCCCCCTACTGTCCCTTCCGTCGTCTCGAGCCCCTTAAAAAAAGGACCTTTTTTTTTTAATATTAACATATTAAAAAAAAAGCAAGCTAGGAGTGCTAACAAATGGAGTTTTAAGCTAACCGTTGACACTGCGGGCTGCCACGAGCAAAGTTCTGCGATTTTCAATATGATGTCTCTCTTTAAATGTAACTTCCTTTAAAGGATAAGTGCCTATATATATATATATATATATATAGTATATATATATTAATATATATTATATAATATATATATATATATATATATATATATATTATAATAATATATATTATATATATAATAGTAATATATATATTATATATAATCAGCGGGCGGGCTCGTGCCTGGTTGCAGGTTTGCGGCAACCACCCATTTATACAATTAAAAAGTTTAGTGTGACAACTTTTATTTTTTTTTATCCTTTAATTGTTTAGTAGGATTAAATATTACAAGAAATTATATTGCTATTCTTATTATAATAAAACACTCAATGATTTTTTACTTAACTATAAAAAAAAACGTCAATCAAATTTAGTTAGTCCAAATGGTCCAAACCAATCATGACTTGTTGCAGACACAGTTACAACACATGCCCTATACATTTTTGAGGAGAAAAATATGTGTGTGAAAATATAACCGCGTGGACGCTTTATACTTAACTTGCGGTTGCATATCAAGAACAACCGCTTTGTTTTCCATACAGAATTCACCATTTTGGGAATACGAAACAATTCGGGAAATTGACTCCCATGTTCCATAAATTAACGTCTCGGCTGAACGAACGCATATGTATTCTGGTTTGCGGTTTGTCAGATTCTCTTTGCTTTTATTAGTTATTATAATTCTCTCTCCTCTCCTCTCTCTCTCTCTCTATCTTCTCTCCTCTCTCTTCTCATCTCTCTCTCTCTCTATCTATCTATCTAACTACTTATCTATCTACTCTATCTATCTATCTTATCTACCTCTATCTATCTATCTATCTTCTATTATCTATCTATCTATCTATCCTATATTATATACTATATTATATATATATATATATATATATATATATATATATATATATATATATATATATATATATATATATATATATATAATATATATATATATATATATATATATATATAATATATATATATATATATATATAGCCTCCAGGTAAGTTGAAGCCAATTTTTTTTTAAAAAAATCTACTTAATCGAATAAAGTATTGAAAGCTCTCTTGGGGCGCATATGCGTTTTATTTCATTTATATTCTTTTCTTAAACAATGCAGATGGAAAAATAAATATTACAAAATCAATCTACATTGTTTATAAGTTAAGACAGAGGGTTATCTTAGAGCTTAGTTAGTTTAAATAAGGATTTTAACTATAATAAGCAAAGGTTAGCCTATGATTTTAATTAGTTTACAAAGATTTTGATTTTTTTTTTTTTAATATTTTTAGAGTGTGAAGCTGCTTTAATAACAAAATTTCAATTTGACTTTAGGCATTTTCACTTCAAATTTTATGAATGTGTTCAACATTCATTACATGATGTATATTTTGTATATTATCATATGAAGGTGGAGGCGGATAATCGAACTGATCCATATATTATATATATATATATATATATATATATATATAATATATATATTATATAATATATATATATATATAATATATATATATATATATATCCTATATATATTATATGGTGGTGTGAAATGTCAGATGCAACCACCTATAAATTGTACCACGAGCATATATATATATATATGTCATATAATATATTATATATATATATATATATATATATATTATTATATTATATATATATATATATATATATATAATATATATATATATATATATAATATATATATATTATATATATAATATTATATATACTATATATATATTATATATATATTATATATATAACTCTGTTAGTAATAGTAATATAAATGTCAATAATAATACGTTGGAAAAAAAATTGGTTTAAAGGTAGCACTTGTTGTGGGAAAGATTTTACGGTTTCCCCATTGGTTAAACTTGAACCGTTAATCTCAATTTGTAATGGATTTGCTTTGTGTCGAATGAATTAACAAATAAACTAATAAAATGAATAAATTATACCCCAAAGGGTTTTAACTTATTATATATATAAACCGTTTATTTAATATATATAATATATATATATATATATATTTAATATATATACTCAGTTTATATATATATATTATATATTATATATATATTATATATATATATATATATATATATAATATAATATAATATGACTGTGTAAAAGAATATAGTCGACGAGTTCACCTCAAAAAAGGGCAATACTACAGCTGGAGAAGATCTGAAGAGCAGTGTCCATTGGTAAAGGGAGAGCAGTAGGAAAGTCGCTGGAA
>JABUQX010082089.1:0-42864 GCA_015478945.1 Trachelipus rathkii
GAGGTGAACCCGTATTTGATGTAACTTTCTTCCTCCAGTCTCCGAGGTCATCGAACCGCCACTAATATATATATATATATATATATATATATATATATATATATGTGTTCATTTTTATATATATATATATATATATATATATATATATATATAAATGGTATACTCTGGACTTTATGTTATAAACGGATATGATACTTAAAAATGCTTAGTGTCTAAAAAATTTCGGGGGCCATGGCTAGCCCCCCTGGATACCCTTCACTGTATATATATATATATATATATAATATATATATAACATATATATATATATGTATGTGAGGTCAATTTTAATATCTATTTATATATAAATACGGCATATTTGTAGAGGTTTTACTGTGACTTTTTTTCTGAAAACATTTCTGTTCAAAAATTTCTAGAAGTTCAGGAAAGTTCTAAGAACAAGTAAAGTTTTTAAGAAAATTCTTTGGTAGCTTCTGGAATTATGCCAAGAGCTTGCCCATAAATAATTTTCTTAACAAACTTAACAACTTTCTGAACTTAAGCCACGAACTAGAAAAAAAACTACTGCAGAAAAAACGCTTTATTTTTAAAATATACCTATAACAAGAATATATATAGAGGCTTAATATATTTATAAATATATACTATAATACGCAATATACCTTTATATATATATATATATATATATATATATATATATATATATATATATATATATATATATATAGCCAGCCTCGAAAGCATCATGCATGTAACTAAAAAATTATAACAGCTACAGGAAAAAAAAATAACATTTTTGATTTTAGCAAGCAATTTCATCGATGAAACTTAAAAAAAAAAATATTTTATTCTAATATTTATTAATAACACCTTAAATACTAGTATAATCTTAGATCTGGCAAGCGTACGGTGTGATTGACCTTGAATCCCTGCATTACTTCACGAGAGCAAGAGTTGCCAAATAGTATTTTAATTTTACGCTTTGGAGAAAATGTTATTTTTTCTTTTTATATCCTTTTTAGGGGGTTCGAGCCGACGGAGGGACAGAGGGGGGACGAAGTCCCCCCGTCGTCCCCCGGTAGGCCGAGAAACCCCGACTCTGTCCATCGTTCTTGTTTACCCGTGGGATATCCTTTAGTTAAAAAAGAAAAAAATTCAACATTTGGCACCTTTGCGTGCTCACTCGGAGTACTCGAGCTTCTTCGTATTCTCAGAAAACGGTAATATCATACAAGTTTTCCAACATTTTTAACTATTTAAAATTTTTCAAAAGCGTTATTTTATTTTATTTTTAATTTCATGGATAAAAATGTCTCCTGATTAATAAAATGTTATTTATTTTCCTGTAGCTGTTATAGTTTCTAAGTTACATGCATGATGCTTTCGGGAGGCTGACCATATATATATATATATATATATATATATATATATATATATATATATATATATATATATATATATATATATATATATATACTATATATATATATATATATATATATATATATATATATATATATTTACCTTATGTAAAAAACTAATAAATTTCAAAATAATATATATAATATGAGAATAATAATATATAATAATAATATATAATAGCATATGTATATATATAGCATAACTGCTGTAATAATAATATAATATGTATATATGTATGTATAATAATAACAATAATAATAATAATAATAGAACAATGTGTACTTATATTTATAAGACAACAATAATAATAATAATAATAATAATAATAATAATAATAATAATAATAATAATAATAATAATAATAATAATAATAATAATAATAATAATAATAATAATAAGTATACATAATAAAAATAATATATATATATATATATATAATAATAATAATAATAATAACCATAACAATATATCTTCATAATAATATATATATATATATAATAACATAACTATATATATATATATATATATATATATATATATATATATATATATATATATATATATATATATATATATATATATATATATATATAATTTTTATATATATATATATATATATATATATATAACGATTTTACACTATATTGCAACATTCTGTAATTAAAAATCTCAATTTCCTTCTTTTTTTTTTAATTTATTTCAATATTTTATGAAAACTGAAATAGTTACTCGTAACTATCTACACAGATTAATTAAAATATAGATTTCCAACATTGCTCTAACTAAACACAAATATAATAAGACCTTATCAAAACTTTTGTGTAAAGTTCAAGTAAGTAACTAA
Organism: Trachelipus rathkii; assembly: GCA_015478945.1. NCBI lineage: Eukaryota > Metazoa > Arthropoda > Malacostraca > Isopoda > Trachelipodidae > Trachelipus > Trachelipus rathkii. The sequence continues at coordinate 2,267 of JABUQX010082089.1, forward strand.
TTTTTTCCAATTTTTACTCTGCCGTGGTAATTTTTGAGTACATGCGCAATTGCTCACTCAAACACTCACGGTTTGCTTGTAAAGTCTAGTCTCAGAGTGGTGGTCATACTCCACGAATACAATGAAGATTTAACATTTGGATCATGTCTCTTATTTGCCTCCACATCCAAATACATATCGATTGTTATGGATTCATAAAAGTCAAATAAAACTGTGTAGAGTCAAATTTAAACTATAGTATTGAAGAGCTTCACACCTTTAAAAATATTAAAAAAAAGTTTAAATTTATGTATACTAACGGAACTCAACATAACCTTACTTAACGTATCATTTATTTTTATTTTTATAATTTATTTCGTCTCATGTTGGTTATCTGCTTCCAGTTAAGCTTGTCAATTTTTTTAAAACCTACGTTATCGAACAAAATGTACAAAGCGCGCATGGTGCCAGAAGCGTGTTTTTTTTAAACAATGCAAAGTGAAATAAATTATAAATATAAAATAAATTACGTTAAGTGATGTTATGATACGTTAAGTAAGGTTATGTTGAGTTACGTTAGTTTACATAGATATAAACTTTTTTTAAAAATATATTTAAAGGTGTGAAGCTGTTTTATTACTACAGTTTAAATTTGACTCATCACAGTTTTATTTCGCTTTTATGAAATGTTTTCGAATCCATGCAATTGATATGTATATGGAGGTGAAGGCAGACAAACGACATGATCTTTATTTCACTTTGCATTGTTTAAAAAAAAAAACATGCTTCTGTCACCATGCGCGCTCTTGTACATTTTGTTCGATAACGTAAGTTATAAAAAATTGACTTAAGCTTAATTAGAAGCAGATAATGAACAAGAGCCAAACATTTACAGACATAGGGATAAACACGAGAGAGAGAGAGAGAGAGAGAGAGAGAGAGAGAGAGAGAGAGAGAGAGAGAGAGAGAGAGAGAGAGAGAGAAGAGAGAGAGAGAGAGAGAGAGAGAGAGAGAGAGAGAGAGAGAGAGAGAGAGAGAGAGAGAGAGAGAGAGAGAGAGAGTTTTCTTTTTCAGGAAACTAATTACCTTTTTAAAAGTTTTTCGTGTAATCGTGATTAAAGCATAAAAGCCGAATCCACGCCATCTTGCACCACTGGACACGTGTTGCTTGCTCCAATCGATCGATCATTTTTCGTACGACAAAGGCTGAATTCTCTTACTTCTTTTGGGAAGTTCAAGAAGCTTTCATATTTACTCACGTTAAATACGTCAGTGGCCTCAAAAATTCGCCGATAGTAGTACTTAGGTTAAGGGGTCAGACATGAGAGAGATTTAAATTTAACTTCATTCACAAAAGAATTTAGATTTTGAATACGTGTACTTGAATATAACTTCAACTGTTTATAATGTATAATAATATATAATAGGACGTTTTTATTTACAATTTCAAGCCAGTTTAGAACTTAATTCATGCGTGCACACATACACTCATATATATATATATATATATATATATATATATATATATATATATATATATATATATATATATATATATATATATATATATATATATATATATATATATATATATATATATATATATATATATAAATATATATATATATATATATATATATATATATATATATATATATATATATATATATATATATATATATATATATATATATATATATATATATATCTTATAATATATATATATACTACTATATATACTATATATATAAATATATATATATGTTATATATATATATATATATATATATATATATCTATATATATATGTGTATACATATATATATATATATATATATATATATATATATATATATATAAGATCATGTGGGTTATCTGCCTCCACTTCCATATACATATCGATTGCAGGAATTCAAACATTTCATAAAACTGAGTAAAAGGCATAAACTGTAGTAATAAAGCAGCTTTTACACAAAAATATTTTTTTAAAAAGTTTAAATCTATATGTAAACTAACTAAATTGAACATAACCTTTACTTAACGTATATATAAAATGTAATTTATTTTTATATTTTATAATTTATTTCACTTTGCATTGTTAAAACTTACTACATACATCTATACAAAACTCGTACAGCTTTATTCGATGTGGTTACACAAAAGCAATGACTTGAGGCAACTGGGCAGATAACCCACATGAGGCATATATATATATATATATATATATATATATATATATATATATATATATATATATATATATATATATATATATATATATATATATATATATATATATATATATATATATATATATATATATATTATAGGCACTTATCTGTTAAAAGGATGTTACATAAAAATACAGATATCGAAATATCGCTGAACACTAATCGTCTACCCATGCACTGTGACGTATTAACTTAAACTCCAATAGATGAAGAGAAAAAGTTGCCACATGTTGCTTTTTATATCATGTTAATTTTTATATGTTAATTTTGTTTTAATTTTATTTATTTTATTAAGGGGCTCGAGCCGACGGTGGGACAGAGGGGGGACGAAGTCCCCCCCGTCGTCCCCCGCTGAGGCCGAGAGACCCTGACTCTTTGACATCTTTGCTATTTAATCTTGGGTATTCCTTTAGTGTAAAAAAAAAAAAAAACTTTTTTTCAACCTCACCCTTTATTGCCTTGAAATAATAGAAAAAAAATCGATTACATCGCTCGTTCGATATATATCGGTTAACATCCTTTTAAAGGAGAAGTTCATATATATATATATATATATATATATATATATATATATATATATATATATATATATATATAATATATATATATATATATATATATATATATATATATATATATATATATATGCTATATAATATACTATATATATATATGAGACGTTTCTACCTATAGGACTATAATCAGAAGCCTTTTCTCAGTATATAAATAGATTTTATCTTACAATACGAAAAAATCAATTTTAATGTTACCATACTTCATTTGAATTTTTATCAATTTTTGCTCTGGTATAGAATACAAGTCTAATTACTATATGGATGTAAAATATATTTACAATCATTTTCTAATATAAATGAAATATCATCCTTTGATACAATGAATAGAGTTTCAAAAATAAATGACAAATTAAAAAGCCAATATTCCAAATAACTCTCTTTACCTTCGTTAAAATATTAAATGAGATAATAAAAGGTACTTTATAGAATAAAGAGAATGATGGATAAGTAAAAGCTAATTTAGTGCCAGAAGAAAGTGAGAGTTTAATGAAGTGTTTAAAGTTTCATAAATTCGACTTTTATATAGAGAAAGTGCCAGAAAAATCAAGCACAATGGATGTGTTTTAAGAAGGTAATAAAAAGCTTCTTGCTTTAAGCTTTTATATTATTTTAAGCTTTTGGTGTTGAGCTTTGACTTAAAGTTTGGGTATGAACAGACAATAAAGAAGACAAAGTGTGAGAAAATGTATATATATATATATATTATATATATATATATATATATATATATATATATATATATATATATATATATATATATATATATATATATATATATATTATTACTATATATATATTTATAATATATATTTTATATATATTATATATATATATATATATATTATATATTCTTTTCCCTTTTAATGGCGTTATTGTAAAAATGACCGTTTGTCAAACCTTTACCATACGGCCATCCCATACTTTGTATTTTATCCCCATCCCAAGACAAGTCTTAGGAGAGCAATGGTTTTTCTTACTACCATTATGCTTAATTCTAAGGCGGTAACCGCCACTGGGAGCTTCTTTAGATGTTCTAGAAAACTTTCATTGACCACACCTATAGCGATTCTATTACTACCGGAATCACTACTAATATTATCCGCTTCTCACATCCTTCTTATTTCTTGTTTTAATCTTTGTGTATTTTATTTCTATTTCTCCTTCATTAGCTATCAATTTGTTGTCCAACGGAACTCCCAGCTCTGTTATAAAACATTTCTTCTCTCTTATCCTTCGCTACAATGTCAGGTCTGTTATGGGTGACAACTATATCAGTTTTGATAACACAATCGTATAAAAACAGCACCTTTTCATTTTCTTATATCTCAAGGAGATTATGCTTTCAATAACTTGTCAATCTGATATTATATTTTGGCATAATCTGAAATGTATTATCTTGTAAATGGTTATGTTTTTTTTTTATACAGGTGATGATTTAGTAATGTTTGACACCCCGCTAAGATGTGAGAAGCAGATTCGGTGTCCTGCTCATTACATATTCTAAATCTGTCACTGATATTTTCTCTTTCTATGTGTTTCCTGCCCCATCTTGACCTTACTCAGATATTATCATTCTAACAACTTCTGCTTTAAGTAATCCTTTACTAAATATTTCTACCGATTTATTGTCATCAATATATACTTCCCCCGATAACTCTTTGTATTGCTTTGCCATTGCTTGACTCTTCGATTGGTTTATATATATTTTGTTTTCTTTCTTCATCATTTCTTTCTTCCATATTTCATTCTTACTTTTGTTGTTTGTTATTTTGCTGTTTTTTTTGTTTGTTGTTGCATTGTCGATTCGCACGTAGTCTCTCTTCTTTGTTATGATGGAGGTTGAGTCTGGTTTGCTTTTTTCATGCAGTCTCACCAACTGTAATTTATTTGCTACACTTTTCAAGTAATCACCTATTTCAACGATTTCTTTCTTGTACACTTGAATCAGCATCGCCATTCATATTCCCTCTTCTTTCCGCTATGTGAACATTCAGGACAGTATATGTCCCTTGTATATGTCTAGTCGAAACATAGAGTTGGTTCAGATCTTCCTGATACCAATCTATGGTCCCAAACCTATATAAGATGGACTGGTATCACAAACGTTTTTATCGCATCAACTTTGTCTTTTTCTATCAGCTCTGATTTTAATATTAATTTTGGTCCTTTTAATAATTTTTTCTTTAATCTCTCTTTTGTGTTCGTTTGTTATCAACTTTTCTATCTATCTATCTATATATATATTATATATATATATATATATATATATATATATATAGTGTATATATATTATATATAAGTATATATATATATAGTAGTTATTAATATATGATAATATTTACATATATATATATATATATATATGCGCCCACGCGTGTATTTTTAAACGAGTAAACACCTGAAATGATTGATAGCCTCCGAATACATTTTTTACTTCATAAAACGTTGTAATGAATTTTAAAAGTAGATAAAATTAATACATTATGGTCAATATAAATGCAAATTACTTGTATAATAAAACTTTTAAATAAATTTTTTTATTAATTTCAATTTTTCATTAAGTATTTTATTATATACGCCTATAATTTGATTATTATTATTCTAATTAATAAACATTAATTAAGATTATTTTAATTATCATCATGATTATGTATTATTATTATTATTATTATTATTATTATTATTATTATTATTATTATTATTATTATTATTATTATTATTATTATTATTATTATTATTATTATTATTATTATTATCTATAGAGAAATTTTTATTATTATTATTATTATTATTATTAATTATTATTTATTATTATTATTATTAACTATTATTATTATTATTATATTATTATTATTATTATATTATTATTTATTATTATTATTATTTATTATTATTTATTATTATTATTATTATTATTATTATTATTATTATTATTATTATTATTATATTATTATATTAATTATTATTATTATTATTATTATTATTATTATTTATTATTATTTATTATTATTATTATTATTAATCTATTTCAGAATCATTTAAATATTATATATAGCGGTAAGGACCCATCTACTCCGTATAATATATAATCTATATAATATATATATAATATATATATATTATATATATATATATAGTATATATTATAATATTATATATAATATATAATTATTTAAAACACCACTACCTGCATTTGTGGAGGTGATGTTGGTTCCAGACATTTTGAGATTCTTCTTCTTGTGATCCAAATGTGCAGGTCCTTCAAAATTCAAAGGTCAGAAATATTATTACATAGTAGTAACAATATCTACAGCATGGTTTTCTTTTTTATACATCTTTAAAATATTTTTTTTTCCTTTAAACTTTTCGAAAGGATGAGACAGAAAATTTTGTTGCTCCACTGATTATACTTATATATAACACAGGCCAGCAAAATTTAACTTAAGGAAATCTGTCTACGCTTTTAGGTGGTCAATATTGAATTTGTTGTTCTGATTTCAAATATGACCTCAGTTTTTTTTCCATCACGTAATGTTGTTTTACAGAAGGGGTATAAAGTTTTAAAAACAAACACAAAATTACAAAAATTTAATAAGTACAATTTATTCTAAACGCTTAAATAGGAATACAGAGAACAAAATATGTATGTAAAATAAAGCAAAAGCATACAAATATCATTTAAAATCAGTCTCAGTTTTAATAAAGCCGTTTCCTGTTTTCGTCGATGGATCTTTTGGTACTTCTCCGCTTGTATTCGTTATGTGGATTGTCCTTCTTTAGCATACAACAGTAATTGGTTATCATGCTGACATTCCCCTGTTCTCTTTTCTTTCTATTTTTTTTTATATCTTGGTGAAATCATTCACCCTGTTCTTCACTCACAGATGTTAGATTGTCTTGGAAGTAATCCAGATATGAGCGTAAAAAATGAACTTCAATGCTCATGTTGCAATCCAAGTCTTTATAAATTCTTAACATATTTTCAACATGATTTTTGTAATTTGGATCTTTTAAATATATATATATATATACTATAATATATATATATATATATATAATATTATATATATATACTATGTATAAATAATAACGTTTTTGAATGGCTCTCCAAACTTGTTTTTATCATCTTTGTTTCAAATACCACATTTTCATAAGTTTTTTAATGTCTTGGACCGACAATTACTCTCTGTTCCTTTAGCTTGCTTCTACACAATTAGGACTTGGTACAAATAGGTATGTAAAAAACTCTCCATCTTTTGGCAGTGCCTTACATACTGGTTTTTCATCAGTCCTAATTTTATATGAAGTGGGATGAAAGTAAACGCTTTTTTGAATCTACATAAACCCTCTGTACATTTTTTTAACCGGCCGTAGGGATTTTCTGAGTGGTCATGTCTTTTTTAATTATCGATTCCTATAACGACTATCCTATTCAACAGGAAACACGGATACTTTTTGTGTATCACTTGTTGTCCTAGTTGACATGGGAATATATATATATATATATATATATATAATATAGTAAGTATATATATCTAATATATATATAATATACTATATATAATATATATATATATATATATAATATATAGTATATATAATATATTATCTATATATATATATATTATCACTTTGAGTGGGAATGAAATAATTTTCACAACGTATGTTCTGTGTGTTGCATGAGCCGAACTAAAAGAACATTGAAATCCGTAGGTGGGGTTCTCTCTCCGCCACTTAATTTATGTTCCAGAAAAATGCTCAGTACATGCCTTGAATTTCTTGTCATGTTTGCACATCCCTATCCCAGTTCTGGATAACCAAGGGACATCTGAAACTAATCGCGATAGTATATATATATATATATATAATCTAATATATTCTTATTATTATATAATATAATAATAATTATAATTATATTATATATATATATATATATATATATATTATATATATTATTATAATATTTATATTATATATATATAATATAAATATATATATATATATATATATATATATATATATATATATATATATATATATATATATATATATATATATATATATATATATATATATATATTATTATATATATAAAAAATATATATTATACTATATAATATACTATATAATATATATATATAGTATATATATATATATATATATATATATCATATATAATATATATTATATATATAATATATATATAATTATAGTATATATATAATATATATATATATTTATTAGATAGGTGAAAAATAATAGGTTATGAATTTAACGAAAAAATATCTATAACCGCAGTTTAATATGTTTAGCCTTAGAATATAAAATCTTAATATAATAATACAATATTAATATAATAGTAATAATATAACATGGTAATTAACTAAATTTATGAGATAAATGTTTGCCAATAAAATATATTATATAAATTATTGATTTTTTATTTGTGGTTTATTTTAAAAATAAAATTAAACATTGAGAGATTTTTTTTTTCATAAATGAAACTTTAATTTTTTATTTAAATTGTGCTTAAGTATTTTTTATTTATTTATTTTTTATTATTATTTTTTTTTTGTTTAATATTCAAAAAGGATAAATTTTAAATTATTTTGAGGGTGAATTTTTTATTATTTAATAGAGTTTTAAAATTGGATTATTGATTTATTATATCTGAGTTAAATTTAAAGTTGTTAGGATTCCAAGTCAGAGGCTGAGCTAGTGATAAGGTAGGTGTCAAAGTAGGAGTTGGAGTCGAGGTGGAGGTGGAGGTGGAGGTCAAAGTCGAAGGTGGAGGTCGAGTTGAGGTCAGAGTTGGAGACAAAGTCAGTATCGGAGTCGAAGTCGAAAACGAGGTCGATATCGAAGATCGGAGTTGAGGTCGAAATCGAAGTCGATGTCGAGGTCAAATTTCAGGTCGGAGTTGAAGTTAGAGATAAAGTCGGTATTAAAGTCTGAATCAAAGTTGAAGGTTGATGCCGGAGTAGGAGTTTGGGTCAAGGTCTAATTCGAAGTTGGAGCCGAAGTAGAGGCCGGAGTAGGAGTCGGAGTCGGAATCAGAGTCGAGATCGAGGTCAAGGTCAAGGTCGAAGCTGAAATTGGAGTCAGAGTCTAGGACGAGGTTGAAGTCTAGGATAGAGTAGAAGACGAGGGTGAAGTCAGAGTCTAAATCGAGGTCGTGGTCGAGATCTAGATCGAAGTCGAAGGTTGAGTTGGAGTCTGAGTGGGAGTCGAGGGTCTAATTAAGAAATAGGTGAAGTTGATGTTAGGATTCGGAGTTGCAGGTAGACCTTCGATCTTATACCAGTTCCCTAAGCGCGCACCTATATGACGTCGTAACTCGGTTTGACGATAGTTCGCGCTAAGAAAAATGCCATTTGAAAGCGATCAGCGCTTTTCGATTCCCGGTAAGGCGACTTATTTATAGTGACGTTCGAAGGGACTCAAAAGCGACCTTACGTGGCTCGCGCCGACCCTCTTTAGCGTATAAAACCTATCGCTTCAACCCCGATATTAGTGACGTTTCGAAGGAACTGATTAATAGTCGAGTCTAAGTATAAGTGAAGGTCTAAGTATAAGTCGAATGTCTAAGTGCTAGAATCTTAAAATTCTCAAAGGAAATATTTCACAAATTTTTTTGTCCGAATTATTTTTCGGAATTTGCACTTAGACCTTCGCGGTCTACACCAGTTCCCTAAAGCGGGCGTTCACGATATGACGTCTAATCTGGTTTGGACGATAGTTCGAGCTTAAGCAAAAATGGCATTTGAACGCGTTCAGCCGCTTTTCGATTCCCGTGAGGCGACACTATATATAGTGGACGTTCGAAGGGACTCAAAAACGACCAAAACGTGCCGCAGCGACACCATTTTAGGTATAAGCTATCGCTTCAACCCGATATAGTTGGATCGCCACCCCCCCCCCTCCCCCATTTCGAAGGAACTGACTATAAGTCGCAAAGTCTAGTATAAAGTCGCAAGGTCTTACAGTGGTAAAAATAAAAAATCTCTAAGAAATTATCAGAAAAAAATTTAAATATCGATACAGATTTTTCAGAATTTGCATTACAATGTCGACTTATACCAGTTCCCTAAGCGCGGTCATATAATGACGTCACTAATCGCTTTAACGATAGTTTTAGCTTAGGTAACTGGTTTTTGAAAGCGTTCAGCCGCTTCTGCGGTTCCCGTGAGGCGACACTATTTATTAGTGACGTTTCGAAGGGAACCCAAAAACGACCCTACTGATTACCGCGACACCTTTTTAGTATAAACTATACTTCAACCCATATAGTAAACGGTTTGGAAGGGGAACTGATATAAGTCGAAGGGCTAAGTACTAGGCGAAGGTCTAAGTGCTAAAAAATAAAATCCCAAAGAATTAATTCAGACAAAAATTCTTTAAGTTCGAAATTATTTTAGGAATTTTGCACTTAGAACCTTCGAACTTACACCAGTTCCCTACCCAGCGTCACTATATGACGTCATATAATCGGTTTGACGATAGTCCGAGCTTACGAAAATGGCTTTAACGCGTTCAGCGCTTTTTCGTGTCCCGTAAGCGACCACTCATATTTATTGAGTGATAACTGTGGAAAGGACCCCACAAATGACCTAAAGTGATCGGATAGACATTAGTATAGCTCTTATCGCTTCAACCCGATATAGTGCCGTTCGGAGGGAACTGATATAAGTCGAAGGTCTAAGTATAAGTCGGAAGCTCTAAGTATAAGGTCGAAGCGGCTAAGTACTAAGTTCGAAGGTTAATGTATAAGTCGAAGGTCTAAGTGCTAAGTCGAAGTCTAAGTATAAGTCGAGGTCTAAGTGCTAAGTCGAATCTAAGTGCTAAGTCGAGGTCTAAGTGCTAAGTCGAAGGCCTAAGTGTTAATGCTAAGTCGGAGGTCTAAGTGTTAAGTCGAAGGGCTAAGTGCTAAGTCAAATCTAAGTATAAGTCGAAGGTTAAGTATAAGTCGAGGTCTAAGTATAAGTCGAGGTCTAAGTTAAGTCGAAGTTCCTAAGTGCTAAGATCTAAAACTTTCTCAAGAAAGAATACACAAATTTTTTAGTCCAAATTTTCGTTTATTCCGAATTTTGCACTCTAGACCTTCGACTTATATCCGTTCCCTTCCTCCCTATATGACGTCATAATCGGATTGAGAATAGTTTTAGCTTAGGAAACTGGTATTTGAAAGCGTTCTGCGACCTTTCCGATTCCCGTTAGGCTCACTATATTATAGTGACTTTTCTAAGGGAACCGAAAAACGACCTAACGTACTCGCGCGACCTTTAATGGTATAAACCTTCGTTTAACCCGATATAGCGACGTTTCGAAGGGAATTGATTCAAGTCGAAGGCCTAAGTGCTAAAAATCTTAAAATCTCAAACAAAATTAATCACAAAAATTTGTTAAATCGAAAATATTTTTCGGAAATTGCACTATATATATATATTATCAATAATAATATATATATATTAATTATATATATAAATTTCTGGGAGTTTTTGATATATATCCCTTATTTTGGAAATTGTTAAATATAAAATTAAAAAGAATAATTTTTTAAATAAAACAAATGAATAACTTTTAACCGCTCGGTTTTCTGTGTCTACTTAGAAGGGAGTTGCATTATATGTTTATCATTGTTCAAGAAGCGTGTACTTCGCAAGTTAACGTTCCGCAAATGGGTTTCATTTTCCGGGATATCATCGTCGGTCGAAATTTACGGTTGACCGCATTCTGAGAATGGAATACCTTTTATTATTACAGAAGACTTTCTCATTTATTGTTGGTTCTAACAGTTGAAAAAAAATTTGCGTCATTCCTCATTTCTATTCTGAAGGGGGAGATGCTGCTGCTGGCTTTGAAATCACTGACTGGAATGATCTGAGAAAATTTGATGATGATCATTTTTGAAACATCATGTTTCCAAGACGCGTACAACAAAAATGTTTATGATTCGAAAAAAATTGCGGCGAACTACGAATTGATTTTAACTCACTTGTTTGAAAAACATGGACCGAAGGATATAAATTTCAACCTAGTCTTATCACTATTTGATTCAAACAACGAAGAAAAGTCCTCCGCCAACTTTCTAGAACTTCTCGAAAACGCGACACGAAATCCATACAGAGTAACTGAATCAATAACCCTGACCTTGACCAAGTATATGATCTCAGCAGACAGTTTAGCCGATGAATTTTCCATGGCTGCTAAAACCGCTCGGGTTATAAGGACTATGGGCACCGCGTATGAACGCTTGAGATCTTTAATTTTGTATTTAGATGACTATGATACCATTATAAAACTAACGAGTTTTATGAAAGACAAACAACACGAACCTTTATTTCGAATCGAGAACTTAGAAATTGTTAATATGAGCGATAACACTCTCACCCCTGACAAATTTCTCGAAATGATGAAAAATATTTCAATCCGATTTCCAAATCTAATCACATTGAAACTAATTTGCAGATGGCGCGGAACTTTGTCGAGATACGACCTGATTATGAACGATGACTCTTTTCCTCCTATGAACGTGTCGGCGAGCCCTTTGGCAGAAACATACAATTTGGAATATATAAAAGCGATGGAAATAATTGACAAAAATGATCTTTCGGGTGAATTGCGGAACCATCTTATTCCTTCATTCACCGAATTAACTACAATAATCGTGGATTATAACAACATCGAGGATATTATCAAAATCTCATCGTTGTTTAACCTGCAAAAAATCGGAGTTCGTTTGAATCATACAGTTATTGACAGCGGTCGTTTAAGACAATTGGTTGCAAAAACTGGGGTGAAAACAATGGAATTGATTTTCGGTTTTTCGTCGGAAGAGGAAATATTTCCCAACCACGTCTATTTTTTGACGCCCAAATTACTTCGTCGTGGATGCGATAATTGTTCTAACAAAAAACTTGCTTCTTTAATCGTGGTTGTTGAAATCGAAAACAAAAGAATAATCGAATGGGAAATTAGCGAAACTCTACCGTTAGCCGAATTTTCCGTGAAATTATCAAAGAAGTTGAAAGAAGAAGCGGCAGGAGATGAAGAAGGTGAATATAGTGGCGGTGGACTACTAAAAATGTTGGAAATTAATTTTTGGAAACTTCTTACTAAAGATCATGAAAGCAACGAAATACAAATACCATTCTGCCTCGCATGCGAAGGAATTTATGCGATTATGGTGCTTTTTATGCCGTTGTTGTATCAATGTTTAACGGAGCAAGAGCGATGCCGTTTACATTCGGGTAAATTGTGGCGAAGAGAAATAGAAAAGAAGATAATTGATTGTTGGGACACAAAAATTTTTAGAAACCGATTGCAAAAGAATATTAGAAAAAGTGATGGTTTCTTGGAATTGAATTTCCGAAACGTTTGCCACTTTAATGCTTTCTTTCGAAAAAACGAAAATATTAACACCATTTCCCCACTTCGACTTCTAAATGTGAATTCCTTAAAATTGGTTTTTGACGGACCATCGAGAAAAAATCCTAATTGTGGCTTATTGAGTAATAAATTTGTCAAAGCATTTCCAAATATGACTGAGTTAGAAATTAGAGGAAACCATTCTAAATATAAAAGTATTGAAAACTGCATGTTTATAAAAGACAGTGAAGGTGAAGTCGTTTTTAAAAAATTGGTAGAATTAAAGATTGATGATTCAATTCTTTTATATCAGATTCCTTGCGTCTCTCCGAATCTAGAAAAGGTCATTATATTTTTCCATTCAAGATATATCGAACCTTGCGCTATTTATTACTATTTTGATAGCAGCTCCTATTTGAAAAGAGGATTACAATTTAATTTTGATCGATACTTGGTTAAAAAAGAAAAATTCATCATTAGTGAATGCGGTGATCCTACACTCAAACGAGATGTCAACCAACTTTTCCGAAATATCGTGGTGACTATGGCCGATGAATATGGAAATTCCATTATTCGGTGGAACATAAAACAATATGACAAGATCGAATTTGTTGATTTTGAATCATTTGAAAATGGTAAACTCGGTGTAGAAAAAGAAACAAAAGTCTATGATAGACATTTCGGGTTGAAAGACGATATGAGATTTCCTAACCCACATTCTTTTTTTGAGTTTTTAAATACATTTCGAGAGCCCGAGCCGAAAACGTTTCATGTGGCCCTTCCCTCTATCGATAACCATATTTTTTTTTTGGAACTTTTCAAAGCTATTGGAGACGTAATAGAGAGGACACGATAGCTCAACTTTAAAAGTTTGATACACACACACATAATATATTATCAATATATATATTATATATATATATTATATATTATATTATACTATATATATTATATATTATTATATATATATATATATTCTTTTCTTAGTTCTAAATCGTCATCGTCATCATCATCATCAAAAACCGCTTATCTATATCTATAAAATGTTGGTTTTTCATCCATATTTATTAAAATTAAAAAATAAAAATGAATAAACTTTTAAAAACTAAAACAAATGAATAAAGTAAGAAACGAAATACAAATACCATTCTGCCTCGCGTGCGAAGGAATTTATGCGGTTATGGTGCTCTTTATGCCATTGTATCAATGTTTTATGGAACGAGAGAAATGCCGTTTACATTCGGGTAAATTGTGGCAAAGAGAAATAGAAAAGAAAATAATTGATTGCTGGGACACAAAAATTTTTGGAAACCGATTGCAAAAGAATATTAGAAAGAGCGATGGTTCCTTGGAATTGAATTTCAAAAACGTTTGCTACTTTAATGCTCTCCTCCGAAGAAACGAAAATATCAACACCATTCCTCCACTTCGACTTCTAAATGTGAATTCCTTAAAATTGGTTTTTGACGGACCATCGAGAACAAATCCTAATTGTGGCTTATTGAGTACTAAATTTGTCAAAGCATTTCCAAATATAATTGAGTTAGAAATTAGAGGAAACCATTCTAAATATAAAAGTATTGAAAACTGCATAAGAGATAGTGAAGGTGAAGTCGCTTTTAAAAAATTAGTAGAATTAAAGATTGATGATTCAAATCTTTTATATCACACTACTCTCGTCTCTCCGAATCTAGAAAAGGTCATTATATTTTTCCATTCAAGATATATCGATCCTTGCGCTATTTATTACCATTTTGATGGCAGCTTCTATTTGAAAAGAGGAGTACAATTTAATTTTGATCGATACTTGGTAAAAAAAGAAAACTTCATCATTAGTGAATGTGGTGATCCTTTACATGAAGGAGATATCATCCAACTTTTCCGAAATATCGAGGTGACTATGGCCGATGAATGTGGAAATTCCATTATTCGGTGGAACATAAAACAATACGACAAGCTCGAATTTCTTGATTTTGAATCAGTTGAAAATGGTAAACGCAGTGTAGAAAAAGAAACAAAAGTATATGAGAGCCATTTGGGGTTAACAGACAATATGAAGTTTCCTAACCCGCATTCGTTTTTTGAGTTTTTAAATACATTTCGAGAGCCCGAGCCGAAAACGTTTCATGTGGCCCTTCCCTCTATCGAAACACGAATTTTTTTTTTGAACTTTTCAAAGCCATAGGACACGTATAGATGACACGATTTATTAATTTAAAAGTTTGCTACATTTATTTAATTAATATATTATATATATATTATATTATATATATATTTTAGTATAAGTATCATATATATACTAATATATATTCATATAATATATATATATATATTTATATTAATATATTATAATTTATTTGTTATTCTAAGGTAAAAATAAACAATTTAAAATTATATTAAAAAAAGTATATTATTATATCAAAATTTATATTCAATAATAAAAAATTAAAAAAGTAACTGCCTTTAATTTACCTGTTGAAAGAAGCCGAAATATTATATATTTTTTCATACCGATTTTCACTTTTTTAATTATGATTATTACACCTAAATATGTATATACACATTTTTCCTACATAACTTAGAAGTGTCATTTCATGGGAACGAGAAAACCAACGGAGAAAAAAATCGAGACACACTCATCGAAGAATCACTATTACAATATTATTTTTCGCAATATTATTATTAAGGCTTTATTCAAAACAAACCCTAAAACGCTCTTTCACCTCTTTATGGAAAAATTCAAAATTTAGAATATTTTTCTCAAACCTTCGATCGATTCAGAAACTAATCGAGTAATTTCTTCACGCTGATATTCGCGACGCTTGAAGATGTAAACGATGTTTTTTACGTCCACTATATTAGAGTCGCCGTATACTTTTTTAATTTCATCTTTTAAGCGAGTTAAGAATTCCTTCATTTTGGAATCGTTCTCCAAAAAATGATATAGATATACGTGCGTTTCCTCGATATTCGTTGACAAAAGTTTAAATTTTCCTCGTTCTTCTATTCTCGAGTTTACGAAGAATGTGGCGAAACGTTTTAATGACCGGTTCATGATCTCTCGAAATACCATGTATTCCGTCAAGAAATTGTCGACGATCGGCTTGAGATCTACGAAGTTTTTTATGACTCTCTTCCCTTTTAAAAGTAGATTACGCTTAAACACCATTTTGTCGTTGGAGCAGCAACAAGCTTGGAGGGAAACGAGATCGAATCCTTCGGTGTCTTTATATTTTATCCACCGGACTTTTATAAACCTTTTAGTCAATCGAACAACGTCATTCTCTTCTTCTACCCCTAAATTTTCTTCCTTATCATCACCGTCGATATCATTTTCAATTCCCGAAGACGCGTCCTCGTAAAAGCCAACTTCCGGACCCCATCCGTGGTTGTCGTCACCCTCATCAACCAAAACAGGATTATTTTCCTGAAGTGAATCGCGTTCTTTACTTTTTGGACGGTCTGGCTGAGCGATTTGTAGTCTTTCAACCTTTTTTAGGTTTTCCGATTTTGTTTTCTTTCCAGCCGCTTCGGTTTCTTTTACAAAGAATTCCAACGCCCCCCTCTCCCGATCCTTATAAGAATTGTTCAAGTGTCTTAAAATTGACACCAAACATTCCCGGCTCACGTGCAAATTATTTCTTTTATCGTTTTCAAAAGTTTCGATCGTAAAATAATCGTCGCCGTTTTTCTTACGCTTAAACAACAAATCGTAATTTACGTCGATCTTAAAAACTACATCTTCGAAATCGGATAATCTCCTGTATATTCATTTTTTATATTTCTTCTTTTAAAATTTATTATTATTATTATTATTAGTATTATCTATTTTACTTATTATTATTTTTATTATTTTTATTATATTAATATTTTATGATTATTAGATCTCGCTGGATAATTAGCACCTATGTTCGTGTTTCGTTTTCTTTTTTCATTTCCTTTGACGAGTGAGCGCTGTTTATATTGAAAAAACATATAGTCAAAAAACCTTTATAAATGATAATGAAAATTAATCATTTATTAAAATAAAAGTTTATTTATATATTTACCAAGTATTAAAATAAACTATAAATAAATTAATATAAATGAAGTTCTTTAAAGAAAATTCTGACTATACATATATTTTTTAAATTAGTTACCCGTAAAATATAGGTTTCTATGAGAAATTATTTTTAGTGGTGACTAAAATAAATAAATTAAAAAAAATAAAATAAAAATTAAAATGTTCAGATATATTTTTTTAAATAAATATCGCCGTTTTTTTATAAAAATTTGTTTTGATTTAACTAAAATAAAAAAAAATATATAAATAAAATTAAAATATCAATTTATAGAATTTTTAAATTTGTCGTCGTTAAACCTTAAAAACAAATTATTCAATGGAAAAATCGATGGTAATAAAAACTTCAACTAGCTAAAATGTTTATTTTTTAAGGAATAAAAAATATAGAATATCGTTAATAAATTAGAAGAAAATACGACGATCACGCGAAGGAGTCTCGCGTTTGAAAAATAGCCTCTTAGAAAATCGTTTTTTCTAAACGTCGCCTAGTTGAATAACGTTAACCGACTAACGAACTTTTCGTTCTCCCTTAAAAAACGGAATAACTTTCGCTCTTAAGAGCTCTTCTTCCGTACGGTACCGGGAAAAGAAATTCGAGTTATCGGAAAAGGTGCCGTCGGATAGATCGCGTCCTCGTTTTTTCGTACTGGCGTTTAGGCTCTCTTCTTCTTCATCATCATCATCTTCGCCGTCAAAGCCACTACCTATTCCCGCCAATCTTGTTTCATTTTCCTTTCTCCTCACGAACTCCGCGACGTCCTCAAACCCGTTTTGGGCGAGGTATCGGTCGTACTTTTCTAAACAAAAATCATCGTTTAAAAATATTTCTAAAAAAAGGCGTTCGAAAGCCAGGATTTCGTTTTCATCCAAAATTCCCTTTAGCGGAAACATCGGTCTGTTCGATTGCAAGCCGATCACGTTTCGCAAGAGCCATAGAGAGACAGTGTGGGAAAAAGAGACGAATCGCGCGAATCTCTCACTTCCGGTATTAAAGATTTCACTCCTTCGCTCCTTCGTGAAAAGAGTATCGAGAACAACGGGATCCCCCATCAGTAACAGTAAAAGGAACAAATAAGACGAAAAATACGTAAGCGATTGCAATTCTTTTAATCGCAAAATATATTCTTCACCATCGTAACTAAGAATGAATTTCACGAAGGAGGCGATATAGTCCTTGGCGCGAAGAAGGGTATCTTTATCCATAGAGCTTTCCTTCGATCGAAAGCTATCGGATAGAATGTGCAATTCGCTATTTCTCACCCCGCCTTTTTCTTTAAGGAGGTCGTGCCGGATAATAAAATGGTTCATTTCCATGGCATGTTTGAATTTAACGGGGTAATTTCGTTCGCAAAACCCGCATCCCGTCATGACGTAAACGTGATGAGTCATGAAATCGCTCAATAAGGTTTTAGAGCTCAACGATTCCTTTTTTCTAACAGGGTTTTCGGGTAAACGCTCGTCGCCACCGCCGCCCCGAAAAGGATCGGTCGTGGAAAAGTCTCGCGAGGCGATTAAAAAAAAGGAAGCCCATAACAGAGGAAACGTGCCGGTTAACCGTACATTTCTAAAAGTAATTCGTCGCCCGTCGGTCCAATACTCTGTCGCGATGTCTTTGACCGTTCGTTCCTCTTCGCCGCCTCCGCCGCCGCTCTCCCACCAATACTGCAGTCTTTTCGAGTCCTTCGAATTAGCGCTCTTATTTATTATCCACCCGCTATTGATTAAAAATTTAAATTCCGTTCCCCCGATCAAATTTAACAAATTGGAGCATGTCTTTTGGGAAAATATTGCTTCGTAAAGAACCCCGACCTTCATGCACGGGTGGTCGTTTTGGCATACTGATTTGTGGTCGATGAATTTAAACAAATTATTATTAGTTTTCTTATCGTCGTTCATCGCGGAAAGGATAAAGGAATCGGCGTCTCGTTCGAGATCGCGAGCTAGACGTTCGTGATTATAATCCGTTTTAACGAATTCCGCGATCGCGGACGAGAAGAGTTTCACGGTCGTAAATATTCTTTGCCGTATAAGCATTTTCATTTTCAAGAAATCGTTGCTGTTTGCCTTGCCGATATTTTTGGTAAACACCGAAGCAAAAATATAATCCACGTTTTCGGCCGAGGGTTGATAAAAGATAATTTGCTCGAGGCAAAATTCGAAGGCGCTCAAAAGAATTAAGAGAGGGAATCTTCTCCGATTCGGGTGAATTGTATGTCGTCGACTCGAAATTTACGGCGATCGCGACGATTCACCCGAATCGGAAAAGATTCCCTCTCTTAATTCTTTTGAGCGCCTTCGAATTTTGCCTCGAGCAAATTATCTTTTATCAACCCTCGGCCGAAAACGTGGATTATATTTTTGCTTCGGTGTTTACCAAAAATATCGGCAAGGCAAACAGCAACGATTTCTTGAAAATGAAAATGCTTATACGGCAAAGAATATTTACGACCGTGAAACTCTTCTCGTCCGCGATCGCGGAATTCGTTAAAACGGATTATAATCACGAACGTCTAGCTCGCGATCTCGAACGAGACGCCGATTCCTTTATCCTTTCCGCGATGAACGACGATAAGAAAACTAATAATAATTTGTTTAAATTCATCGATCACAAATCAGTATGCCAAAACGACCACCCGTGTATGAAGGTCGGGGTTCTTTACGAAGCAATATTTTCCCAAAAGACGTGCTCCAATTTGTTAAATTTGATCGGGGGAACGGAATTTAAATTTTTAATCAATAGCGGGTGGATAATAAATAAGAGCGCTAATTCGAAGGACTCGAAAAGACTGCAGTATTGGTGGGAGAGCGGCGGCGGAGGCGGCGAAGAGGAACGAACGGTCAAAGACATCGCGACAGAGTATTGGACCGACGGGCGACGAATTACTTTTAGAAATGTACGCTTAACCGGCACGTTTCCTCTGTTATGGGCTTCCTTTTTTTTAATCGCCTCGCGAGACTTTTCCACCACCGATCCTTTTCGGGGCGGCGGTGGCGACAAGCGTTTACCCGAAAACCCTGTTAGAAAAAAGGAATCGTTGAGCTCTAAAACCTTATTGAGCGATTTCATGACTCATCACGTTTACGTCATGACGGGATGCGGGTTTTGCGAACGAAATTACCCTGTTAAATTCAAACATGCCATGGAAATGAACTATTTTATTATCCGGCACGACCTCCTTAAAGAAAAAGGCGGGGTGAGAAATAGCGAATTGCACATTCTATCTGATAGCTTTCGATCGAAGGAAAGCTCTATGGATAAAGATACCCTTCTTCGCGCCAAGGACTATATCGCCTCCTTCGTGAAATTCATTCTTAATTACGACGGTGAAGAATATATTTTGCGATTAAAAGAATTGCAATCGCTTACGTATTTTTCGTCTTATTTGTTCCTTCTACTGTTACTGATGGGGGATCCCGTTGTTCTCGATACTCTTTTCACGAAGGAGCGAAGGAGTGAAATCTTTAATACCGGAAGTGAGAGATTCGCGCGATTCGTCTCTTTTTCCCACACTGTCTCTCTATGGCTCTTGCGAAACGTGATCGGGTGGCTATTTCTGTTATTTTTGTGCAAATGAAAACGATTTAACCGCTTTAGATAATGCCTTTTTGCCACAACGCCTATTGTAAAGAGGTATGAATTTTTTGTTTCAGAAGTACGAACGGCGATACCTCGCCCTATTAGTCGGGATTGCGAGGACACCTCAGCGGTAGTTCAGTGAGGGAGAAAGGAAATGACAACAAGATTGCGGGAATAGCGCGTAGTGGCGTTTTGACGGCGATGAATGATGATGAAGAAGAGAGAGCCTAAACGCCAGTACCGAAAAACGACGGACGCCTGATCTATCCGACGGCACCTTATCCGATAACTCGAATTTTTTTTACCGTACGAAGAAGATTCTAGTTCGAAAGTTAGCATCATTCGGTGTTAAAAACAAAGAACAGCTCAAAGAGTATGATTAATTCGATTATGTCAATCGGCGACGTTTAGAAATACGAATTTTCTAGAGGCTATTTTCAATTATAGCGTGATTCGTCGTATTTTTCTATTCTATATTTTTATTCCTTATAAAATTTTAGTAATTTCTTTGCTTTAGTTTTTATTAACTGCAATTTTTGGTGATAATTTGTTTTTTAAGAAAATTCTTTTTATCATCATATAAATTTGATATTTTATTTATTTGATATATTGTTTTTTTTATATTTAAGTTAAATTCAAATACAGAATTTATATAAACAAACGCGATATTTATTTTAAAAAAGTTGTGTCATAACTGACATTTTAATTTATTTTATTTTTATTTTATTTATTATTTTTATCAACACTATAGAATAAAATTTCTCTTTGAAGTTAAAAATGACAGAATTCATGTAATAAATAACTATATGTATATTGTTTTGTTCTTTGAAAGAATTTGATTTAAATTATGATTTATTAGTATATTTTATAATTAATATAACTTATTTCATCTAATACACAATATTTGTTTCTTTTTAAAACAAAGTAAGAAATCTAGGAATTTCATTTTTTTTTATCATTTTTGCAAATTTCAGGTTAAAAGTAAGATATCTCACAATGGAAGATACATTATCTCAGCGGATATTCTAAATAATAATAGATAATAATAATAATAATAATATATAATAAATAATATAATAATAATAATAATAATAAATAATAATTAATATAATAAATTTTTTAAAAGCAAGAAATATAAAAATGAGTATACAAGGAGATAATCCATTCGAAGATGTATTTTTAAGTCACGTGATAAATTACAATTTGATTGTTTAAGCCCGTAGAAGGACTAAACGGCCACGATATTTTACGATCGAAAACTTTTGAAAACGCATAAAGAATATTATGACTTGAGTCAGGGAATGTTTTTAGGTGTCATTAAGAACTTTATTGAACAATCTGTATAGGACTCGTAGAAGGGGTAGGCGTTGGTGAATTCTTGTAAAGAAACCTAGGAGCGGCTGGAAGAAACAAAATCGCGGTAAAAAACCCTTAAAAAAGGTTGAAAACATACAATCGCTCAGCCAAGAACGTCTCTAAAAAAGTATAAGAAACGCGATTCACTCTAGAGAATAATCCTGTTTATGGGTTGAATGAGTGTTGACCGTCAACCAACGGTGGGTCCGGCAAGTGGACTTTTTCAGAGGCGCGTCTCGGAATAATTGAAAATGATATGGACTAGGTGATGATAGGAAAAAATTTAGGGGTTAGAAGAGATGATGGACGTTAGTTCGATGACTAAAAGGTTTTATAAAAGTCGATGTGAGATTAAAAATATATAGATAGAACACGAAGATTCGATTCTCGTTTCCCTCCCAAGATTTGTTGCTGGCTCCAACGACAATGGGTTGTATGTTTTAAGCGTAATCTACTTTTTTAAAAGGGAAGAGAGTCATAAAAAACTTCGTAGATCTCAAGCCGATCGTCGACAATTTTTTGACGGAATACATGGTATTTCGAGAGATCATGAACCGGTCATTAAAACGTTTCGCCACATTCTTCGTAAACTCGAGAATAGAAGAACGAGGAAAATTTAAACTTTTGTCAACGAATATCGAGGAAACGCACGTATATCTATATCATTTTTTGGAGAACGATTCCAAAATGAAGGAATTCTTAATCGTAAAGATGAAATAATAAAAGTATACGCGACTCTCTAATATAGCTGGATGCGTAAACAACATCGTTTACATCTTCAAGCGTCGCGAATATCAGCGTGAAGAAATTACTCAGTAGGTGTAACAAGCTGGAGGTTTCAGAAAAAAACATATTTAATTTTTTCCATAAAGAGTGTGAGAAAGAGCCTTTACACTGGTATGTGTAATAAAGCTTAATAATATATTGGTCCGAAATCATATTGTAATATGATTCTTCGATGAGTGTGTGTTCTCGATTTCTTTCTCCGTGTTTTCTTCGTTCCCTGAATGACTACTTCTAGTATATTTAGGAAAAAATGTGTTATATCATATATTTACGTGTTAATCTATTAAAGAAGTTGAAAACGGTATGAAAAATTTATATAACATATCCTTCTTCAAGGTAAATTGAAGGCTATTTTAACTTTTTTAATTATTATTATTTGAATATAAATTTGATTAAAAATATTATACTTTTTGGTTATTTAAATGTTAATTCTTCTATAATTTACCTTTAAATTTAACAAATAAACTATATATATATATATGTATATATATATATATATATATTATATATATTATACATATATATTAATTATATATTATTATTATATTATTAATATATACGTAATATATATTATAATGTAATATATAATGAGTGTTATCAAACTTTAAATTTTTAAATCGGTTCCTTCTATTTTACGTTGTCCCTATGGCTTGAAAGTTCCCAAAAAAATTTCGTACGGGTTATCGATAGAGGATAAGGGCACATGAACGTTTTCGGCTCGTGACTCTCGACAATGTATTTAAAAAACTCAAAAACGATATTGCGAGGTTAGGACAATTCATATTGTCCTGTTAAACACCACATATCGCTTCTTACCTTCTTCTTGGTGTTCTTTGTCCAAACAGAGCCCTTTGCGCTTACCCATTTATCAGGAATCAGATCCCCAAAATTGCAAGAAAATTCGCGCTCGTCCCTCTTTGTTTAACTTTGTTCCAATAGAATGTAACCTGTGTGTCTCCAGTGCGAGTCGGTCCTGAGTAATCCCACAACTTCTCCCACGCGTTTCTTCTCAATTGACATCGCTTTGTGTTGGCGGGTTCTCTCATATATCATGCGGATCTATTATGTGTGTGTGGTCCGAACTCTGCTGAATCTACTATGACGCTAAGAGATGATTTATCTCGCATTTCACTTGCTCTCGTAGAATATACCATATATTCTCTTCTTTTCACAAGTATCGATCAAAATATGAAATTGTACTCTCTTTACAATTAGAGCTGCCACTCAAAATGCGTCAGATATTAATAGCGCAGAGATCGGATACTATCTTTGAGATGGAAAAAATATGAATGACTCTTTCTAGATTTCGGAGAGCACTAGTAAATATTGCTAATTGCAATGAATTTCTTAAATCTTTTAATTTACTAATTTTAAAGCCGACTTCACCTTCACTATCTCTTATGCAGTTTTCAATACTTTTATATTTAGAAATGTTATCCTCTAATTTCTAATCTCAATTATAATTTGGAAATGTCATTTGACCATTAGTACAGTCTCAATAAGCACACAATTAGGATTTATGTTCTCATGATCGTCAATAACCAATTTTTAGGAATTCACATTATAGAATCGAAGTGAGGAAATGGTCGTTGATATTTCGTTTCTTCGGGAGAGCATTTAATAAGTAGCAAATACGTATATTTTTGCAAATTCACATTAATAAAGCCATCGCTCTTTCTAATATTCTTTTGCAATCGGTTTCTAAAATTTTGTATCCCAAGAATCAATTATTTTCTTTTCTATTCTCTTGCACATTTCCCGAATGTAAATAGGCATATTCTCTCGTTCCATGAATAGCATAACTGTAACATGGCATAAAGGCACCATTAACCGCATAATATCCTTCGGCACGCAGGAGGCAGAATTGCGTATTGTATTATCGTTCTTTACGTTTGATTTAATTATGTTTTTAGTTCTAAAAGTTTATTCATTTTTATTTTGTTAATTTAAAGTCACTTATACTATATTATATCATTATCTTATATATATATATATTTATTAATTATATATATTTATATATATAATATTAATTATTTATTTTAATTATAAATAATAATATATTATAATTATATATATAATACTTTATAATATGATTATAGTCTAATATTGTATGTTTTTATTAATATAGTTTATATATAATATATATATAGTTTATTATATAACTATATATGTGTGTGTGTGTATCAAACTTTTGATAGTTGAGAAGAGTCGTTTCCATCTATTACGTCTCCTAGCTTTTGAATTTCCAAAAAAATCATGGTTATCGAGAGAGGGGGGGCACATGAAACGTTTTTCGGCTCGGTGTAGGTCTCGAAATGTATTATAAAAACTCAAAAAAAGATGTGGTAAGTTAGGAGAATTTTCATATCGTTCTTCGCACCCGAAATGGTCTTATTCATGACTTTGTTTCTGTTCTCTTACACGAGTTTACTCATTTTCAAATGATTCAAAATCAACAAATTCGATCTTCGTGCATATTGTTTTTATGTTCCACGAATATGAACTTTCCAATTCATACCGCCATAGGTAACCCCGATATTCAGGAAAATTGCAACATTGTATCTCGTTTGGTGTAGGGATCACCGAATTCAGTAAAGAATGTGGGATTTTTTTCTTTTCTTAACAAAGTAATCGATCTAATTAATGTGTAATCTCTTATTTCAAATTAGGAGCTCTACTCATTAATAATAGATAATAATTAGCGCAAGTTCGAATTAATATCTTGAATGGGAAAAAATAATGACTTTTCTAGAGTCGGAAAGACGCAGTGAATATCTGAATAAAAGGAATTGAGAGCATCTAAAATCTTACTACTACCAATTTTTTAAAAACGACTTCACCTTCACTGTCTTTTATAAACATGCAGTTTTCAATACTTTTATATTTAGAATGGTTTCCTCTAATTTCTAACTCAGTCATATTTGGAAATGCTTTGACAAATTTATTACTCAATAAGCCACAATTAGGATTTTTTCTCGATGGTCCGTCAAAAACCAATTTTCCTTAGGAATTCACATTTTAGTAAGTACAAGACAGTGGATGGAAATGTGTTTACGCGCCCTGGTTATTTGCATATATATTATTTCGTTAATTTCGCGCTCTAGAAAGATATATAAAGATATGGTGGCATAGAAAGGCATCATTAAGAAACCATTCACTTTTTTGGCTTGGCGTCGATAATTTTGAGAAATTAACTAAAACATTGTAATGGTGTTGTCCAACAAATCTCACATTATCTTTTTTTTCTATTTCTCTTCGCCACAATTTACGAATGTATACGGCTACGTCTTGCTCTCGTTAAAACATGATACAAGCAACGGCTATAAAAAAGCACCCATAATCGCAAATCCTTTCGCATGGAGGCAGAATTGTATCTTGTAGTTCTGTTGCTTTCATGATCTTAGTAACGAACGAGTTTGCCAAAAATAACCAGCCTATAATCAGCATATGTGTGCGCTCACCTTTTATCTACTCCTGTCCCGGCTCCGTATCGCTATCTTTACTTCATTTGATTAATTTCACCGGAAAATCGGTACCGTGTGTGAGCGATTAGTGACTCTTTCTCCCGGCGTGTGTGCGTGGTTTGTTTTCCGATCGTAACAAGCGAGTGCAAGTTGGCCTCTGGGTATGATCAGTAGTAAAGTCCATCAATTCGATATAATTAAGCTTGTGTGAGTATTGTAGAATTGTATATATGAGATCTACTCTCGCCTCAGCTCCTCTAGAGTCTCAGATAAAACTGAGATATCATCATAATAAGCAATTCCTTTCTTCGTTGTGTGGTATCTTTCACCTCCAGAGTCTTAGAATCGGCAACGTGTTGCAACTCTAATGTCTTAACCGTGCTGTCAAATAACTTGTCATGATCCAAACGCACTGCCGTTTTATTAGACAGGTGTTTTTAAAGCTGAATCCTGATGAGGATTTTATCAATCCTCTTATATAATCCACGACTTATTGTAGTTTATTCGCGGAATGGAAGGATAACGATGCAATTCCGCAATTCACCCGACATAGATTCAACTCTCTTGCTATAATGCTCGCATTAATACATCTCTTCTTATCTCTCCAGCCCGACTCTGCTAGACTGGTCTCTCGAATGACAGCCACACGTTCATAGAGATAACAGAGCAGCCAGTCGTTCCCTCTACGTACTAAGTCGCCTCATCGATGAATTTATCATACATAGCAAATTAGGTTTTCAATGTGCTTAGGTTTGGAATGCGAGAATATTTTTCATCATTTCGCACTTTGTATCGGGATCGTGCGAGTTGTTATCGCTCATATTGTACCAAACTTTCAAAGTCCTCGACTTCTCGGACATAAAGGTTCGTGGTTGGTTTTGGTCTTGCATACTCGTTAGTTTATATTGACTGTATCTAAAATACCCAAAATTAAAAGATTCTCAAAGCGTTCATACCCCTCTGGTGTGTCAGTTCGGGCGATCCTGTATCTGGTGCTGAACTTATATACTCAAATAAAATCATCCCGTTTGGGATCAGCTGTGCTTGTATGTATATCCATTTGTCTACTCAGTCTAAGTGATTACCATGTTATACGCTCTGATCATGTATCTGCTTAGCTTCCGCGCCTCTCGCGTGAAATCTCAGATAGTGGCTTGATATCTCTCTATCTCTCAATATTCAACCCATCTTATACGCTGTACTCTCTCTAGTTTCTGGTGATGACCAATGGTATTTTTCGAACACTCATAGTGAGTGTATAAATCGAATTTCCATAGTTCGGTGTAGGCATCTTAACATTTGGTTGTATCGGCTGTTTGGAAACGATGAGTGTTTCCAACTAAAGACGTAGTAGGATGTATACTTTCCCGTGCTTTATCTTGTATCTATGTGCTTGGAACGAGCTTTCTCGTGCGATTGTTTCATATAGGTATTCTGCGCGTGTGTCGGCCTCTTGTGGCTAAGTGGCGCGTTCAATAGATACAGTTTTATACCTATATAGTTTTCGTTCTCTTTCTACTATAGTTAGTTCACAACCCCGCCTCATAGACCTGCTCTTTTAGTGCTCGAGCTCCGAGAGTGTGTGTGTGCTGACATCCGCGCGTTAAGCTGGTCACCAGGTATGCTATTTCTTCGCACGATCGCACTGATGCGATAGCTAAACCCATATTCGCTCTTGACCAATGTCCGCTTCTGAACAGATGCATATTGTCTGTCAGACATCCTATCACCGAGATAATCCGAGCGATGTTAAAATAGTTTATTCATTTGTTTTATTATATTCCTTTATACAATTACTAGTATTATATTATATATTCATATTTTGTATATATATATATATATATATTGTATTATTATATATAAAATCTTAATAATAATATATATATTGTATAAGGTATATCAAACATATTTCGATTTAACAATTTTTGTGGAATTATTTGCTTTGAGATTGTTAAGATTTTTCTTCGACTTGAATCAATTCTTCGAACGTCGCTATATCGGGTTATAACGAGGTATATACCATAAGGCGTCGTATTAGTTTTTCGGTTCCCTTCGAAAAGTGATCTTACTATAATATTGTGTCCTGCCCCCTAACGGAAATCGAAAGGTCGCGAGGCTTTCCAGAATTTTAAACCTACTGGCTTTTAACTCTACAGCATTTAATAACTATCCTTCATCGATTATGACGTCATATAGTGACGCCTGATCGGGACTGATATAAGTCGAGCTTTAATTGTCTATTCGGGAAAAATTAATTTGGACTTAAAAATTTTGTGTATTATTTTCTTTTGTTGAGAAATTTTAGATCTTAGCACTTAGAACTTCGACTTCTATACTTAGACTTCGACTTATACTTAGACCTTCGATTATTTACTTAGACCTGTCGATGTTCACTAGATCGATTAGCACTGTGACTACAGAACTTATCTTTTTAGACCTTTTTTTTTTCTATTTTATATACTTAGACCTTCGACTAAGCACTTAGACCTTCGACTTATCACTTAGACCGTCGTCTTAGCACTTAGACTATCGACTTATACTTGACCTTCGACTTAGCACTTGACTTCGATTTATACTTAGACCTTCGATTCAGTACTCTTAGACCTGTTCGGCCATACTTCTTAGACTGCACTTAAACCTTCGCCTTTATATCAGTTTCCCATCCAACGTCACTTAATCGGGTTGAATCGATAGCTTATACCTAAGTTTGATCACCTTGTAGGTCAGTTTTGGGGTCCTTCGAAATATCACTGTATATTATTAGTGTCGCCTTACGGGAATCGAAAAAACGGCTGAACGCGTTCAAATGCCATTTTCGTAAGCTCGACTATCGTCAAACGATTTCGACGTATATGTGTAATAGTGACGCTTTTTGGTAGATTTTGAACTGTGTTAAGCGTAAGGTCTACGCAAGTAGTGCAATTCCTACAAAATGTAATTTCGAGCTTAAGAATTTTGTAATTAATTTTTGGGAAATTTATTTTTTAAGCACTTAGACCTGATTCGATGTATACTTAGACTGGCGACTTATGTTCGTTCGTGTGAGTATGTATATTATCGGGTTGGCGTGTTTGTTTCTTTACCTAAAAGTTTTTTGTTGATCGACGCTCTAATTGCGTTTTGTGGGATTAACGTCACTATTATAGTGTGGCCTCACGGGACATTCGCAAAAAAGCGAAGATAATTATTTAGTTTCGTTCGAACGCTTGTACATTTTCTAACTTTATTTATGAACGTCTATATTCTTAGGACTCGAATAAGTGTCTGTTCGTCTTGGTCTTAGAATATTTTTCGACTTTAAAAATGATGTAATTAACCCAACGTTCTAGAGCTTTTTTTTTATCCTCTAAAACGTTGACTTATACTTACACCTTCGACTTATATCAGTTTTCCGAAACGTCACTATATGACGAGGACGTGAAATATACCTAAAGGTGTCGCGCGAGCACGTTTGGTCGTTTTTCGGTAACGTCACTATAATATAGTGTCGCTTACGGGAATCGCAAAAAATCGCAAAAGCGTCTGAACGCTTTCAAATGCCATTTTCTTAGCTCGAATATCGTTCAAACCGATTTATGACGTCAGTTATTGTAGTAGACGTGGTAATCGCTTAGGTGTAAACTGCGTGGTGGACGACTCGAAGGTCTAAGATTGCAATCCTAAAATAATTTCGAGTACATATCAAATTATGGTGATATTTCCTGTATTTGAGAATTTTTTAATTATTTGACCTCGACTTATACTTAGACTTCGACTTATACTGCTAGACCTTCGACTCTATATTCAGTTCCCTTCCGAACTCCTTTGTTGAAGCAGTAGTTATATCCTAAAAGGTGTGTCGCTAAGGCGAGACGTTAGGTCTGGTTTTTGAGTTCCCTTTTCAACGTCACTTAATTAGTGTCGCCTGTCGGGAATCGAAAAAGCGGTGACGCTTTCAAGTGCATTTCCTTAAGCTTCAATATCGCATAACGTTACGACGTCACTATAGTGACCGGCCGCTTAGGGACACTGGTATTAAGTCGTAAAGGTTCTACGTGCGCAATTCCGAAAAATATTCGACTTAAAAACATTTTAGTGTAATATTTATACCATATTAATGTAGACCTTCCGACAAATTAAATTTACTTTAGATCATTCGGTACTGAAGGATACTTAGACTCTTGACTATCTATACTAAGATACTTTTGTACGTAGACCTTATTGTTTCTGATATCGTTTAAACAGATGCAATTGTTGAAACCGCTGGAATTTATTTAAATTTGAATTGGGTTTGTGAGGATGAAATTAAAATCTGTTGGTGTTATAGTATATATATAGGATATATAAATATATATTCGTACAAATTATTATTCATATTAGAAAGACACAGAACTTGAGGGGCTATTCTTAATACTTTGGTTAATAGGCAATAATTTATCTTGAGATGTGGAGAACAAATGAGTCTAAGTTAGTCATAAATTATTATTATTATGTATAAATAGTATCGTAATTAAATTACAAACAATAAGTTTAAGTACATTCCTTAGACACCCGACTCTCGAAACTTACCAGAATGGAGAAGGAAATATATTCCCAAGAATAAAAGATATATCATGTGTCGAAGTGCACCCGGTAAGTACCTCTTCATGGGTTAGAGATTTTGTCCAACCGGATGTAATCTAAATTTTCAAGCAAGATTCCGTAACTGTTTAAATCACTTTTTAGCTTTACATCAGTCTTGTTATAAGCCACAATTATTTCCGATTTTTTAGTTCCTCAGCTCTTGGCCAGAATATTACTGAGTTTTCTCACTTAATTTACCTGTAATATGAGATTCTTTAATTATTTTTTTTATTTAGCTACTTAATTGTGTTTTTTTCAGAGAATATTTCATTGGTCAAAAAAAACAAAAAAAAAAAAATTGCAAAAACTCCTAAATTACAAATGAGCCATGCGCAGTAAAAAAGAAATACATCTCAGTACCCAGTCTTAACCATCGTGCAAAACTGCTATATTGAGAAAAAACGAATTTGTGCACTTGCCGCAAATTATGAGTTGACGCCCTCCCGCCCCGGGGAATAATAGTCGATTATATTTAGTGTTCCTCAAACAATAATGCCCAACTCTAATTTTACGGGAGCGTCGTTTAACAATGATTTTCACACCACAATTTTTATCTTTATAGTAAAGCCATATACATTGTACTTTTAAATAAACTTTGAGATTTATAACATTTCTGTCTAGCTTACGAGAATCTGAATTTTTTATCATTAATGTTGTCCATTCTGCCCATTGCTGTTCTACAGAAGGGAGCTTCCTTATGTCCCCACGCCATTTTTAGTACTTTATTACCCGCGTCTTCCAGTGTGTTGATTCTTTTATTCAATCCTATAGGATTAATTCATTGGAACAACAAAGGCAAATGTAGTTCACATTAACCACTTTTGTGTTGAGAACGTAGGGCAAATGTGCCTTATTGAAGCTAGTGGATGTAAGAACTTCCTTAAAAAATGGTTACAGTTGAAAAAACACTGAAAAGCTTTGCATATTTATGGATACAATTACATAAATTTTAATAATACTAATTGTTTCTAACACACTGCCAAGTAAAACTGCAATAGTATTTTTGATGTTTCATTAGTTATAGCAGAAAATTGTATTCTTAAAATATTAACAACACTAACTCCATAATAAACCATTTCCCGCTCGTCCTCCCCCCTCCGCTTTCCCATAACTCACAATTATGGTTTGGCAATCATAAAATTTAACTAGCAGATCATGGGTGCTGTTACCCAGGTTTTGTCGTAATACTATCGCAGACCTAGGTTAGAAGCAGCTTCGTCATATAATTGCTCCATTCTAAATAATCATTTTGTCATAGTGAATGCTTAATGTCATTTTCAATTAGAGATATGTTTTCTCAAGTGCAGAACCTGGAAGACAGTAGTTTGTAGATAGACCTGCCCACGATCCCGCGTGGCATATATGTAATAAGTGTTGGCCTAATCAGGTGTTAGTTGTTTTCTTTCAAGGATGCTTGAAGAACTAGTGGATTATGCGTCGTTGGTGTATACTAGTTATCCTTCGCAGGTGTTTAACCTCTCTCCTATCTGTCGAATTAGGCTATGACACCCACCGCTTTATAGCCAACCTAGCCCGTATTTTTTCTTTGTTTTCTCAGTTCTGGATCCTTATTTGGTAAGGTGACCTATCGCTAAATCGTGTATAGTGAGGTATTTTAGAAGTTTGGTTTATAATTCGTTCTTTATGCTTTTAAAGCATTAACCCCCAAGTAATTCTTTTTACCAACGTTTATTTCTTTTTATTTTTCTCTTCCTTCTTTTTTTGCCTGGTATATCTGCTCTATTCATACCTTTACGTGTTGAAAATAAATAGTTGAAAAAGAACATCGATAATTACTGACCTATACTACAAGTTTACCCAGGAAAATATTCCGATGCTCTACGTATTTAGTGTTACAACATTCTACCCGTCCTTACAGTGCATGAAGGGAATTATGTGTAGGAAACACTAACTACTTGAAATTGTGGTACCATATCAACTCTTTCCTCTAGTGTGTGGACTGCTGTTGCCTCTTCCCTGGTTTATGCAACCACTTAAAATCTGTCACGTATTTCCATTCGGCGAATAGTACCATATTTAACTACCATTTTTCGTAGAAGTATGGTTGCGATTATTAGTTTTTCTGCATATACAAGACTAATTTTAGAATAATTCCCTTAAATTTCAACATTATGCAAAAAGACGTTTAGAATTTCCTTGTATTATACTTCTTCCCAGAGATAATCAATAAGAATCAGACAATTTTATCAGCAATTTTTTTATACGCCATCAATTACATTATAGATTGGTTGAATCTATCATATCAGATCTCTCCTCCTTCAAAGCGGATTTCCACCTGATATTTAATTACTAGACAGAGGTTTAGTATGTTCATATAAGTTTAAATAATAATAAATGTGAACATAGCTACATAAAAATAGCAAAGTCATGGATAGAAAATATATAAATATAATTTTATCTAATTAATGGTATAATATATAAAATTTATTGACTAGCAAGGATTTCTAACATAGCTGATCTCTTTCTACCTCAGTTAAATACTGAGTGTAAACGCTTATCGTGAAATATACCGAAACAGAATATGGTGGGGCCGATGATTCATTCTGGCGGATTTTGAATGTCAGACGAGGTCAAACATGTAGTCGAATTAGTTTATAGCAAATGGAATTTAAAACAAAAAAAGACAATAGTATAAAAGGCGTTGAATTTTTTGTAGTATACCCCGAAATAGTAGCTATATGTAAAAAAAAAAAGTTTTTTTTTAGTAAAATATTCAGATGGTTAAACTGTTGCAGTATTGGGCAATGTTTTTATGGCTATAACCAACAAAGTTTATATGGAATGAAAAAATGGGAATCTCGCCAATTTTACAAGTTGTAAAAATGTAATCCTTTAAATACCATTGACAATAGTAACAAAACAAAAATGAAATCAATAATTTGAATTTTTTTATTTCTTTTTTTTTCTTTTTTTGCAATAAAAAGAAAAATCGTAATAACTTTTTCATTATTATAAAAAAATTCCGATAATACGAAACTAACAAGGATTTCCCTATTAGAAAGAATACAAACATAGATTATTTATGAGGTAGATGGTTAGTTTTTAACCAGACGCTGTTTTGGCCGCTGGTTTCATTGGGAAAACTTAAATAAATTTTAAAAAAGTTTTCCGGTAAGAAGCAGTTACCAAAAATTCTTCGAAAATTTTATCTAAATAAAAGATTGGTGTATATATCGTATAAGTTAGAATTAAATTCTAAAAATTTCATTTTTAATCAGATGAATAATAAAAGTTTTCATGATACCAATCATTAAAAAAAAAAATTTCGGGCAACTCAAAAATAAAAAACCATGAAACCTTAAAATTATTATTTAAAAAAGATCACGTTTGAAATTCGCAGAGGATATAGAATTGACATGTGTAGACAATTTTTTTTTGTTTGGAGAGAAAATTTTTTGTATGCCCAACAATTTGTCGCTGCTCATGGGAAACATTTTCAAAGTTTTCAAGTTTTCTCATGATCAGCGGCAAAAACTGTTGGGCATACCAGCAATAGTTAATGTAAAATAGAATATGGTATTTCTTGAAAGAGCGTACAACAAGCTGTGAAAAAAATTTCATTGCAATCGAGTAATTTTAAAAAATGTTACACGCCACCTGTTCTATTTATTTGGGACATTTATTCATAAATTGTATAAAACTATTTTGATAATTTTTTCATTTTTTGAAACTATAAAAACTCGAGTTTCAGATCATATGCTACTAGAGCAAGGCTTACATTTTTTGTTTAGATAAGTGTTTTGTAAACTCAAAGGCGTTTGCCGCTGGATATGGGGAAACTTTTTGAAAATTTGAAGTCTTTTATCTTTGAGATCCAGCTCGTCTCCATTACAAAAATAAAAATCTGGCAACATGCTCTGCTCTATTTATTTTCGAAGTTTAGTACTTACTCCGAACCAGGTTCGTGCTGATCGCAACTGAATAAATAAAAGGCTTATTTGTGATCTGTTTTATTAAATGACCATATCAAAAATTGAATACCCCCCCCTATCCCCCATATATATATATTGTGATAAAATATTTTTTTGCATGGTTGAGAAATAACCAGACAATTCGAAAGAGCATTAATTCTACAAATTGCAAAGGTGTTAAACCCTAAAAATCATAGAATTGATAATTACTACCTTCAAAAGTTAGGAACCCCTATGCGCACGTCCCCTTAAATATGGTTATTGACATGAAAGATTCTCATCATTAGTTATGACTATGTACAATGACACACTATTTCTGGTTTGTAAATATAGAACTTGGTCAGTATGTATTTGCAGAAGCTATTAAAAAAAAAGCTAGGAGCATTGCATTGTTGTAAGTTTGCAGAAATTCTGTTGTTTTTTTTAATGGCTTAATTTATATTTAAAATATGCCTTTTTAAAAAAATTTTTATTTTATACCTTTGTATTAAGCTTTGTTTTTTGGTCACTCAGATGTCACCTATTTGAAGGGGTTAAATTCTGGTCTTGGAATAACCCACCTTCAAGTATAGATAACAATACTTAGATGTTTAGAAGCGAGTTAAGCGTTATGTCACAATAAAGAGGTGGACGTTTCTTCCAGAGCTGCTGTAGGATGCGTCTGTTGGGTGCAGGGGCAGCCTCAGTGCCACCAGACGTAACAATATGGTTAATTCTTACATTGATGCCATATGACCACAGTGTGGAAGACCTAGGATGTATAATTTGTTGCAACAGGACTTCTGCACTTAACGGGCGATTAGGGGGAGTTATGGGTATGGGAAGGTTTTTCTTGGAATTTACATCATTGCTTCTTTTTACTTACTATAGTATATTCTGTACCTGTTACACACCCTACTCCCATCTGTGGGGACTTGTAGGGAGGATAAAGTAAGAAAGTTATTACTTTGTGTTTGGAATATTCATCTTTTTTAAAAAAAATATTCCAATGAATAATAATATTCAAAGTTTTTAAAATTTTTTTTATTTAGTAAAAATATTTTTCAAATCCTCTGAGAAACCTTGTTGAGCAACAGTGTGGGGAAGGGAATCCACTAGGTCTCTCTCTCTCACCACATAACAAAAGACAAAGCTCATAAAGAGGAAACGCGTGTGCAGGTCGTGGGTCTTAGTAGGTAAGTGTATTAAAGTATTTAAAGATTAAGTCACATAGTACTTTCCAAAAAGGTGAAGTAAATTAAACCTAAGAATTACATGAATATTGAATTTATTAATAATAGGTTAGCCTATATTAGTAAGATTTATCAATAAATAGTTGTTGTATGACAAAAGCTGAGCAGTACAGAACGCAGAAGCACAAAACAGAATGGTGTGACAAAAACAAAAAAAATTCTTTCAAGAAGTAACAAAGTAAAACAGTTCTAACAAACAACGATTTTTTGTTAAGAAACCTTCTCCATTCCCTAATATTTTAGCTTCCCAACATATAATTTTCATGTTTTGTGACGTGTCAAACCCATACAGGTTATGAAGTTGTCAGGATATGGGGTTGTGAATGAAAAAAAAATGAAATAATCGAACACACCAAATGTCCTCAGCGAAGTTAGAAAATGTGATATCAAATATTTTGTGTTTTGGAATTATTTCAAA
This sequence comes from Trachelipus rathkii, assembly GCA_015478945.1. NCBI lineage: Eukaryota > Metazoa > Arthropoda > Malacostraca > Isopoda > Trachelipodidae > Trachelipus > Trachelipus rathkii. The sequence continues at coordinate 38,850 of JABUQX010082089.1, forward strand.
TCAAAGCAACATTCTCAATCTATCAACAGTTGCAGCTCTCCATCTTTATTTCTACCTCTGAGTAGTTGTGACATAACTGTATTAAATACAGGTGTATATGTGTACATAGATATTCCGGAGTTATGAAATTGATGTGATTGTTATTATATGTGATTAAATCATAAATATTACTATGGGTATTATTATTATTCAATATTAATTATAATTATTATGTGGTTGTAAGATCTGTTGAGATAAGCAGAGTGGAAATAAGAACCTAATGTAAATTAGCTGAAAAGTGTTAAGAAAATTACACATTTTGACGGTAAATATAAGATGAGTAGAGACAGGCAATACTTAAGGAATAGAGTCCAATTAGTGATAAGAAATCTAATCATGAGGGTAGTAGTGTCATGTAACACTATCTATGGTATATAGAAATCAGAAATTGTAATTCCCAGAAATGTTGTCTAAGACATCTCACTGACCCTGATAAGGATTTGACGTGGGGATAAGGCACTGCATAATATATGTTAGAAGTCGAGTTATTTTGCGGTCGTTGGACATAATCCAAGCATCAATTTACATAGAATATCTAGATGGTCCTTGAACGAGAGTTGAGTAGTTGTTCACGAGATAAGTAGTTGCGGTATTCTTTCCCGGGAGTCTGCTCTGGAGTTCGATAAACAGTGGTGCTAGCAGCCAATCACTGCGAGTCATGACGCCACAATGTAATATAGCAGATTAGTACCTTTTCTGAGGTCCACCCACCATTATTTATTATTAGGCAAAAATATCAAATATTGAACATTCATGTTATCACGAGGCGAGTTATGCTGTCCTGTAAGAGGTTAGGTGTGAATAATGCGAGGGAAGATAAAAATATCATTATCTGTATATTTTTTCCTTCTACTTTCAATTTTCAAACTTTCCTCGTCGTCACTCTAAGAAATAAGATCTCCTTTTTCTTTATCTGCCTCTTCCACTTTTTAGACCCCGCCATAAGGCCGGGAAGGGACTAGCAAAAACTGAGGTAGTTTGCTTAAATTCGTATTATGATTCCTTAATCTTACCTAATTGTCAACACAACTTACTCCTTGAATAAGAAATGTAAAGGATAAAAATAAAGACTTTTTTAACTTCATAATATTATGTACTTATTAAATTTTTCTAATGTCACTTTTCTACAGTTGAGTCATTCAGAGCTCCTTATGGAGTTGCTATATCTGCTGATCTTCTTGCTGAGGAATTCATGAATGAAATGCTAAGAATTATGCTTAAACGTAAGACCACAGCTCCTCAGAGACATAATTAAAGAGATGTAAGACATAAAAACACTGAACTACAGAGTATGATAATGAATGAAAACATAGATTACGTATCATAATAGCCTCTAAGTTGACTATTTATTTTTTAACACACTCGTGGCACATTTTTGTTATAACTCTGTTTTAAACCTTGTTATATATTGAGATGTGTTGCGGGTCTTAGGAGATAAGAGGACGTAGGTGACAGTTACCCCACTTGCTTATTGGACATGACTGGTCTAGCATACAAATTTCGAGGCATCGCAGGTGGCTGGGGGTGTACTTGTGTCGAGGGAAAGAAAATATTTGGACCTTCAGCAAAACTATGATAATAGGGAGAAAGCAGGTAATGAAGGAAGAATTACAGAACTGTGATGCTTTTGAACCCAAAAAAATAACTCTCGTTTTAATAACCGGTTTGTTATTAAAATTTAAAGGATTCTGAATTTTCATGGGCTATTCACAGAGGCGGTTAATCCTTAGTTCTTTTCAACGGCTGATAGAGTTTTGGGAAAATAATAAAATCCTTGGTCACCTTCTATTTCCGTTCTCAAAATTGGAAAAAAGATTAATAAAGAATGTTTTATTTTTTATTGCAAAATAATTAGCTTTGTATACTTTTTTAGCGGCGACTGGCAGTAGATTAAATGTTTCTTTTCAACTCTTGGTCATCTGTGGAGAGATTACCTCAACTCTTCCGTTATACTCGCCGGTCAGCCGGTTATTAGCTGTTTGGCTACACTTATTACAACACAAACATAAAATCGCTATCTTAGCTCGCTTAAAAAATTACGAAGTTTAAAGAAAAAAGCAATACTCGTCGTTAGGTGCCCACAGATATTCACTTAGTTGTATTCAATTACCAAATTTAAATTGGGGATGCAAAAATAACCTTTGGTCAATGAAGAATATATCTCTTATTGGTTGTTGGCCTGCCTGTTGCTTGCCTCCAGCGTCCAGGCCGAATACCCGGTAGATGTAAACTATATTCCACCGAGCAAGACTCACACCCAAAACTTTGTGTCCCTGGCTCAAGGCTCTGACTCGATGCAGCTCTTTTTTTTTATTTCTTCGTCTGCATCTTCCCCAAAAGATTTTTTTCCAGTTCTATCATATAAGATTTTGCTGCTTCTGAATGAATTATTTTATTTTTATCTTACCATAGGAATGTAAGTTCCCCGGAAAAGATAGCGGTGCCGGTCGGTCGTCAAGCGGGTAGGGCCCCACAAAGCGTCAAACCTATGAACTTTGTGTGTTCATGTTTGATAGTGTGTTAGGTTCCTGTTAGTAGTGGACTGTGTATTTTAACAATATTGTCCAGCATATACTTCACTAATCCATAAGAAGGTATGTAACGACTGAATTTTCCTTGATAGGCTCGGGAGTAGTATTCGGTTGGTGCGCCCGCGTTCCCCGTTGTTGACTGATGAAATTTGAACAAAAAGAAAATTTTTTTTAAATCGATATTATATAATAGTTTTAGTACAATAAACAGGTGGTTATTTGCCTCTCCAGTCCGGGTACCTACTTTGCAAGACAGTTGTTTGCTTCAGCAACACAAATTTCAGAAAGCTGAAGAACCGGATTGAATGTTGACCTGGCGGCTAGCAGAGAGGGCAGTGGGGAGCAAGGCTCTATCTGTATGTAAGAATATGTAAGAGAAATTAGCGGTAACATTGCCAATTGCATATAACATTTTTAAATTAGCTTTGATCAGTTAATTTACGTGCATACTAACAGATTCAATTAGTTCAGTTGAAACAATTACTGTATTAGTATACCTACACCTCGCATACGGTAGTATTATATATAGTATATATATTAGCGTAGGTTGATATAACTATACATATTATATACTAGTAGCTTATATATTGTATTATATACGGTATATATAGGGCGAGAAACTGGATATAGAGGTATTACCTTATATTACATTCTCTACGTTATTTTATTCGCTCTACATTAATCACTCCACTCTCAAGTACTTCGAATAACCCGTCACTCCTAAGAAATCGCCCTGTATACCGTACCGGTATTTATATTTACTATAAATATTATTGATCATTTTCTACCCTGTGCTCATGTTGTTGAGCGCGATACGGGTGTGTGGGGGTGACTTAATACTAAAAAATATCACCACCATTCACAAAAAGAAAGCAGAATATATTTTGCGCGGGTTGTGACGAGAGGGCCGCCTTTCAGCCCCTGTAAAGCAAATCATGCAGAAGAAAATTTTGATAATTACTCTAGCTTACGCAAAAATGGACTGCGTTTGATGTAAACGCGAGGCCTTCATTTCTTTATCATAAAAATTCACCACATGAAAATAATCGAGCTTTACGTGATTATATTACTCTTCGGCCCGACCATAATATAATTAAATTAGTTATAGTATATTATATATAGTAGGTATAGCTTAGTAATTTAGAAATAAGCTCTAGTATTATTTATCGTCGTTCACTCTGAAAATAGTATCGGTTAAATAAACGTTGGATACTACAGTTATTAGCGTCGGGTATTTCCGAATACAAAAATATAGGTTCGATCGATCAAATTGCTATTATAATCCCCTACATGATAAAGACTCTATATGGTATATATCGGTGAATGTTTGTTGAAGGTATAAAATATAGACAACCATTTAAAATAAAATATAACTCTGAGTGAGGATGCGTATAATATAAAGGTAGTTTTCCTATATCTCAGTTACTCCTGATTTTCCTAGATTA
>JABUQX010082090.1:0-5000 GCA_015478945.1 Trachelipus rathkii
GACTTTAAAGACCTTTGATAAATCGCCTGAAGGTAGTTAAATCTTTCTGGGTTACGAATTAAACCCTTAAGAATAAAAATGAATTCAAAGGGCGAGAGGTTTAACAATAAAAAGATTAAGAGGTTAGAAGGTTATGAAAACAACATGTGTTTTTCATCTAATATATATATATATAATATAATATATATATATATAATATATATATTATATATATAATAGATATATATAATATATATAATATATATATATATATATATTTATATATATATATATACATATATATAAATTATATATATATTATATATATTATATATATATATATATATATTATAATTATATTATATATAATATAATATATATATAATATATATATAAAATATATATATAAATTATATATATATATAGATATAATATATAATATATATATATATAATATAATAATATATATATAGTATATATATATATATAAATTATAAATATATATTATATATATATTATATATATATATTATACTGTATATATATATATATATATATATATATATACATTATATATATATTGTATATATAATATATATATATATATATATATATATATATATATATATACTTATATATATATATTATATATATAATATATATGTATATATAGTATAAGTATAATATATATATATATTATAATATATTATATAATAATATATATATTATATATATATATATATATCTATAAATATATATTCTTCTACTGCTTTACTTTTCTAATGCATGTACGCATAGGGTTGGGATTAAAAAAAAAACCGTTCGTTTTTTTTTAAAAAAAACACGTTTTTTTTTTTAAAAAAAAAAACCAAAGGCCAAAATTTTTTTTTTTTTTTTTTTTTTTTTTTTTTTTTAAATTACTTTTTTTTCATATATATCAAGTCTTTTTAGGGTATTTAGCATTAAAATACAGTAAATACAATATGTTAAAAGAGGTATGCAATATATAAAGTAGATTTTAGTACTTAGTAAAGTTATATTTGTGCTCTAGGGCATATAATTATTACATTTCACATGATCTGATTATTATTATTATTATTATTATTATATTGATTTTTAATATATATTTATTATATATATATATATATTATATATATATATATATATATAATATATATATTATATATATATATATATATAATATATATATATATATATATATATATATATATATATATATATATATATATATAATACTGTAGATAGAGACCCACACATTTTCTAAGTTCAAAAAAATTTTTAAGTTCAGAAAAGTTAAGTTAAGTTAAGTTTTTTAAGAAAATTGTTTAGTGGCAAGCTTCTGGCATAATTCCAGAAGCTTGCCACTAAAGAATTTTCTTAAAAAACTTAACTTTACTTAATTTTTCTTAACTGTAGAAATTTTTCTGAAAGAAAAATTTTCAGTCGCAGAAATTGGTGGGTCGCTGTCTACAGTATTACCATATATATATATAGTATATATATATATATATATATATATATATTTATTTATATATATACATAATTTATCCATTTATATATTATTATATATATATATAATATAGTATATAATATATATATATAAACTTTCATCTACCTTTGTTCTCCCCCAAGACTGGTGTTAAGGTGCGTAAGGAGATCGAAAAAGAAAAATGCCGAGTAGAAGAATATGACATGAAGTCGAAAAGAAGCCCAGCCCTACCCCCCCCCTCTGTTCCCATTAATTAGTAAGGGACTCGTCGCAGTCAGGAAAAATCCACCCTATAGCTCACGGGACTGCCGAAAAGACCGCTCACTATGGTAAAATCGTCAGTGTTAAGTGTTCATCCCTTGGCCCAGGTGGGCCACAACCATACCCCCTCCACAAAACCCCGCCATTCTCTCCTATTATGCACCTTTATATTCTCGCCTCTGCCAAAACTCACATTTCTTCTCTCTTTCAGACATTCGTTTACTGACTCAATCCACTTTTTCTTCGATCTCCCAGCCTGTCGGTTTTCAACACACTCGCCACTATACATCCGCTTAAAAACGAACTATCAATCACCTTATCCACGATGACCAACCATCTCAACATATTTATTCTCTCGTTTACCCATTTCTTCCCCACCACACAACTCTCTAATACGGTTTCATTCCTCATTTTATCAATTCTTTCCACACCTAACACGCCTACACTTTCCTCACCCACATTGAACTTTAGATCGTATACTTCTTATTCCAGGACCATAGTCTCACTACTATAAAGAATAACAACAGGTTAGCAACATACCGTTTCATGTAGACCCTAGCACTCTCAAAGACTTACATATTACTTTCTCCAACCAATTTTATTGCACCACCACCTTCCTGGCAATCCACATATACCCTAAATATTTAAACTCAAGACACTTGTTCCAGCTGTTCACCATCTAACATAACTTCACACTGAGGACTGTCCTCACTCACAACCATAACTAACCTTACTCTTAGCTACGTTTACTTTCAAACCCCCTCCTTTTACACACACTGCCAAATCTCTCTACCAATCCTCTCAAACTCTCTTCAGATTCGCCACACAGAACCAAATCATCCGCATATAATAGGTAGGGCACCCCCCACTCATCTCCATTCTCCATCATTCTAACACCATTTCCTGCCACCCCCCACCTCTAATTCTTTCATAACCACATCCATATACAAATTGAATAACAAAGGAGACATAACACAACCCTGTCTCACTCCGCTATTAATACTAAACCAATCACTTTTGACACCATTTATTCTTACACACGCTTCACTATCGTCATACATACTCTTGATTCCATTCAGAAGCCTTCCACCAACACCATATATCACTAACACCTGCCATAGAGCTTCCCTATTAACTCTATCATACGCCTGTTGCAAATCCATAAAACCTAAATACAATTTATTCTTCTTCTCCCTCATTTTCTCAATCATTTGTTTCAATGTAAAGATTTGATCCACACATCCTCTACCACTCCTAAACGCACCTTGTTCTTCACCAATCAGTCCTTCAGTCACTCGACGCACTCTTTCGACCAAAATACCAGCATATATCTTCCCTACAACACTCAATAAACTAATTTCCCTATAATTACTACAGTTCCCATTATCTCCCTTACCCTTATATAAGGGTACTATTACTGCTCTCCTGCAATCCCTCGGAACTATACCTTCCATAAACGCTTTTATTACACAACTTCCAGATATAATCAATCAAAAAACTTGCCCGTTCTCGAATTCATTTCACCAGTATAATTTACATTCTATACCTGCAGATTTTTACCATTCTTCAACTATTGCTTCACTCTACACCATTTCCTCTACTTTGCATAATTACCTCATCCCAAAATACCTATTTCTTTCTTGCACTATCAAACCCACACACATTCACTATCACCTTTTCATTACTGCCAATATTATTCAGATTTTCGCGAAGTGTTTTTTCCACACTCCCCTCACATCCATTCATCAGTTACAAAAAACCACCATCCCTATTCATTATCTGAGGCAGGTTCCCCTTATTCTAATTTTTAACCTTTCGCGCTTCCTTCCAGAACTTCCTATTCCCTTGTATGTCCCCATCATCCTCCTTCCAAACTGTTCATTTCCTCTTCTTATCTCTTACGTATGCACCTTTTAGTATTTCTTTTTCCTCCTTATATAAATTTCAAGCATCTTTCTTTTGAACTCATCATTTGCGTTTAGTACATTCAAACACGGCTTTTTTTTTACCTTTAACGCTTGCGATCACCTCTGCATTCCACCACTCACTGTAGCATTCTTACTTCCTACTTTAGCACACCCACATACTTCTTTTGCACTTCTAACAATTGCTTCCAGATTTATTTAGTTTCAGCTTGTTCACATTCAACTGATTTACTTGGCCGAGCGTTCTTTACATAAACTTTCCTTTATACCTTGTCCACTTAACTTCTCACTCTTAATTTTACCCTCTTCCTTCCGTATCACCTTCTCTCCATCCAAGCCCCACTTAACTTTATATTTACCATAAAAAACAACAAAGATCGATAATCCAATTTCTAAACACCTCCCTATTTAACATCCAACATATACTTCAACATCTCCTTCTTCAACCAACACAAAATCAATCATACTTTCACTTCGATACCATCTCTACCTACCACCAACTCTAGTATACTTCATGGATTACTCTTGTGCTTTACGAAAGTATTACTTACACACATACCTCTCTTCTCACAGAAATCAATCACCTTCGCTGACGCATCCTCAATTTTTCTCCCAACACCTTCAAAAGCCACCTGTTATACCTCCTTTTTTTGATCATATTATATATATATATATATATAATTTATATATATATATAATAATTATATATATATATATATATATATATATATTATATATATAAATATATAATATATACTGTATATATAAAATCCGTATTAATAGTCAATATTTAGGCCTAGAAGGGGTATTGGTAATACTGTATAATTTAAAACAACTTTAATATACATAAAAAGAGGTAATTTAAATAAAAAACAAAAAAAAAAACATTTGTTTAAAAAAACGTTTTTTTTTTTAAAAAAAAAAAAAATTAAAAAAAAACCGTTTTTTTCACAACCCTAAATATTATTAATATATATATATATATAATATATATATATATATATATATATATTATATATATATATATATATATATATATATATATAATATATATATATATATATATATATATATATTATTATTACCTTTATATATATATATATATATATATATATATATATATATATATATATATATATATATATAATAAATGTTCATGTATATATATATATATAATATATATATATATATATATATATATATATACATATATATAATATATATATATATATATATATATATATATATATATATATATATATATATATATATACAGGGTGTCTCAGCGAATACGTAACAGCTGTGTATCGCGTGAAGTATTGCGTA
>JABUQX010082090.1:22500-24781 GCA_015478945.1 Trachelipus rathkii
TTTTCTTCTTTACATACGTCCTGCTTCAATATTTATAAATAAAGACTTTCTCTCTCTGAAGTGAGTCTAATATACTTATATAATATATATATATAGTATATATATATATATGAGGTATCATATAATATATATATAATATATATATATATAATATTATATATAAAAATAATATATATATATAATATATATTTATATATATTATTATATATATATATATATATATATATATATAAATATATATAAACGGTTTACTTAACGCGGCCACACGGAACGGGAGATCGGATAAATTTTTTCATCTATAATATATATATATATATATATATATATAAATATATATATATAATAATATAATATATATATATATGATATATATAATATATAGGTTTGTATTAAACCGTAAATACTGTAAAATACCTCACAACTGCTTCATCATTTCTGCCGTTGTAAAATAAAAAACATCGTACATCCCTAAAACTTTGTTATTTATTTTTTTTATTTTATGTTAGTTTTAATTTATTTTGTACTTTTCATAACTGAAATTTGCCCCTTGATTCCAACAAGTATTTCAATTTTAGTGTCGCTATCGTTGTTTTTTAACTATGTGCGTCGCCTAATCTGGAGGCTATATATAATACTATATATATAATATATATATATATATATATATATATATATTTTTTTATATATATAATATATATATATAAGATATATATACTATATTATAATATATATATATTGGATATAATATATCAAATATAATCGGATTATATATATCGAAATATCGATATATCGAATATCGATATTTTTCTGGCGATAATATCGAAGGCGATATGATATTTTTTTTAAATATCGATATATCGATTTATCGATATTTTTTAGATATCGGGCATCCCTAATATATATATATATATATATATATATATATACTATATTATATATATATATATATATAATATATATATATATAATATATATATATATATGTATATATATTATATAATATATATATATATATATATATATTTATCTTAAGTAAGATAACTATATTATCAGTTAACTATATATTTTTCATGATTGTGTACGATGAGATTAGTTAAAATGTTTGGACATAAATGGAGGTCCTACAAACGCGATCGTCAGTTCGGAATTGACTCCACTTTGAAAGCTAAACATTTTTTGGGGGTAAGTTTCAAATAAAGATCATTGTTGGGGTTTATAATTATCAAAATAGTTTCTTCCACTTCTAAAATTCTTATTTTTTTACATATTGTTATTGTTAGTATTTTTATTATTATTATTATTATTATTATTATTATTATTATTATTATTATTATTATTTATTATTATTATTATTATTATTATTATTATTATTATTATTATTATTATTATTATTATTATTATTATTATTTATTATTATTACTTATTATTATATTATTAAATTATTATTATTATTATTTTATTAATTATTATTATTATTATTATTATTATTATTATTATTATTATTATTATTATTATTATTATTATTATTATTATTATTATTATTATTATTATTATTATTATTATTTTATTATATTATATATTATAAATTAAATATAATTATTATTTTATTATATTATTATTATTATAATATTTATTATTTATTATTATATTAATTATTATTATTATTTTTTATTATTATTATTATTATTATATTATTATTATTATTATTATTCATTATTATTATTATTAATTATTATTATTATTATATTATTTAGGAAATAGGATAAATATCAATCAACAGCTTAAAATTTTATAAAGCTTTTATATATATATATATATATATATATATATTATATATATATATATATTATATATATATATATATATATTATATATATATATATATATATATATATATATATATATATATATATATATATATATATATATATATATATATATATATATGGTAATAGTTACCCAGAAGGTTGTCACCTCCGATTTTTATGAAAATCACAGGATATACTCTAATAAAATAATAATGAAGAATAGGGAAACGAAAATTGTCGCTCTCTTTAAGGAAAATAAAGTTACAAGCCTCTAAAGTTTGTTAAAAATCCATAGACTTTTCAATATTGATCAATCCAGGTTAGGTCCCTCCATTTCAGGCTCTCAGTCAGTTTGATTAAAGTTTATTGTTAGGTTATACACAGAGAAATCTCAAATGTAGAATAAAAATATATCATAACCTGAACTAAGAATACCTAAAACGAGTACGAGGCCCACTAATTTTTATTATAAG